>VUQJ01045637.1:2653-12971 GCA_015108635.1 Andinoacara biseriatus
CTGTCTTCTGCCTAAATTATGGATTTCATGCATTATACTAACATAGGTTGATAACATTGTCTCGATCGAAAAGAAAATAATTTGATTTTTGGATCATTGAGCTCATAATCATAATCAGCCAAATATTAAGAAAGTAAATACAAGTGCTTTATAACAGGATAACGCAGAAGTCAGAACAGTTTATTATCTAGATAATGTCATTTTAAGGTGACCAAAAAATAGCGAGAAGCAGACGTGCGCTCTGCCTTGGTTTGCTCATGCAGTGTGTGTGTGTGTGCGTGTGTGTTTTTGAAGGGTTGCTGCTGCTTGTTATGTGATCTGACCCGTTAAAGGCAGGAGGAGGAAGCGGCTTCAGAGGCCAGTTTGCATTTGTTATGCTGCCTGAAATCTACTACTGAAAATAACTGATACTATCTGAAGTACACACAAAATATGTCTGAACGCTCTGACTGGTCTTATTGTGTTCTGCTTTGTTTTATTTCTTTGACCTGGGATGTTTGTATTCATGGTTTATATAGAAGGACTTGACAGAATTATTGAGGACCTGCAGAAGATTGTGCATTTCTAAATTGAGTTCTTACCTTTAAGGTAGCGGAGGCTGGTTCTGGATGCCTTACGTAAGAAGGTGGCTGCTCCCGTGTCCTTATTCATCACCTCTGAGACTCATCGTTTCCTGTCTGTCAGCTGTTACTTCAAGTATTTGGTGGTGGAGTCCTCGTGGTGTAAGAAGGCCGTGTGGTGAATAACTGATGGAAATTAAAAGTGTGTGTCAGGTGAATAAATGTAACACTGATCCCTTCTTCTGTGGTTCTTTCAACATTATCTGCTGTTTACTTTCTAATCTGATGTCAGCAAAAGGTTTCCTGTCCTCAGACATTTAGTACATACAGTAACTCCAGAAATGATCCAGTGTTGTGTCTGCACATAACAGTCAACTTAGCAAAGAAGGAATTTAAAATTGTATATTTAAGCATTTTACTAGCCGCCTGTCACAGAAATATAATTTGTTCTTATTTTGTGGGTTTAATCTATGAAAAATTATAACACATTTTGACAGAGATAAATGTATCTTTGCACAACTAATGCAATTCCCAAAGAGCTTTTAGCTGGAAAACTTGGCATATTTCAGCATTGTGAGCAGTGTGTGTTTAAGAAATTTTAAGGGAACTTCTCAAAGGAAGGGCGGCTATCAAGAAGCCATTCTTAAGGAAGGGAAAAGAGGAGAAAAGGCTGAGTTGTGCTGAATTACACAAGTAGTGGAGTGAAAATCAGTGATGAGCCCAAATCATCATCAGTGTGTACAGAGGAGCTACAGCAGTGAGTGTCTACAGCCACATGTAAAACACTGTGGAGCCTCTGTCATAATTCGGAGCTGCATTTCAGCCAGCAGTGTTGAGGAACCTGTCTATCCATCCATCCATTTGCTTCCGCTTTTTCCTTTTCAGGGTCGCGGGGGGGCTGGAGCCTATCCCAGCTGGCATGGGGCGAGAGGCAGGGTACACCCTGGACAGGTCGCCAGCCTGTCGCAGGGCCAGGAACCTGTCTAAATTGGTGGAATTATGAACACAAATGTACAGGTTTTTTTTTTTTTTTTACAACATGCAGTACCATCTGGAAGGAATCTGATGGGCAACAGCTTCATTTTTCAGCATGACAATGATCCCAAACACAGTGCCAATGCAGTAAAAGCATACCTGGATAGAGCCCGGACCTCAACATTATTGAAGCAGTGTGGGATCATCTTGACAGAGAAGGAAACAAAAGGCAGCAACATCGAAAGAAGAGCTTTGAATGTCCTTCGAGATGCCTGGAGAACTGTTCCTGAAGACTACTTAAAGAAATTACAGAAAGCTGCCTCAGAGAGTTCAGGCTGTGCTGAAGAATAAAGGTGATCTTACAAAATATTAACTTTCAAGCTTGTTAAAATTGTACAAACGCTCATTTTGCCTTATATGCTGCATTTCCATGTATGCTTGCACATGTTTCAATAAATTACTGCACCTTTTCCTTTTTTTCCTGACAAAATATGAAAAAATGTGGGGTGAGTCAAGATATTTGCAAAGCACTGTACATTTACTCAGATGCAGCCCAGAAATTAATTGCGCTTTCAAAATTAAACACATTTTTAATTACTGTACAAGAAATCTTTAAAGAGCTTATAAGTGAATAAAATAATAAAATTGAATTAAACTTAAAACTAATTTTATGTTTCCTGCTTTTCCAGCAATAACTTTATAAAAAAAAAAATAAGATAACAGCGGGCTGGAGGTTTTTACAGTGTCAATTAAAAACTGTTTCGGCATTTTCATTGTCATTAATTAGCTTGACTCCAGTAGGCATAATGCTGCATTCATGACCTATCGGTAGAATGGGGAAAACAACAATATTGAGCTTATTCTGTGACCAAGCTCCCTTTTTATTCTGTAGTAATGTAAAGTGGTTAGCTTGCTTTGAAATGAGCAACTTACGTTTATTTTATAGGTCTTGATCATTTTTTTCTACTTTTAAAGTCCCTGTCAGCCGTTCTATACAGTTTAACGTCTGTGGTAACAACTAGCCTGACCCTACAATTTCGGTCGATTCTAAACAATGGGACCTGAACGCGGCATATATGCGCAGCAATGGCGCTCTGTGTGTCTTCTTGGCGACTAAGCGGAAACGGAATTACGGAGGAGCAATGGCGACGCTTAAAATGAATTAGTGTAGCTGTTCCAGCTCCTAATTCTGACATTTTGGTGCACATTTGGTTCTCCTGTCCGCTGAAAGATCACGTGGTCCGTTAAGGTAATATAGTTTGTCCCTACATGTGCGGGACAAGCGCTAAACTCTACATGTTAGCTGGAGCATTAGCCCAAATTGCTGGGTTCCAAACACAACAGAGGGAGGCGGGTGCGCTTGGTTTATGAATAACGGCAGCCCGAATCCGCGTTGTTGCTCATGGATTGTTGTAGTTTCGGTGGATACTTTTGATATCCCCGCCCAGTTGGGACGATCCATAGAAAACATTAAAGCCTTCTAGACACCGACTGAAAATGTTAGTGTGTTAGCTGCTCTGACAGATAAAGCTTTATAACCTTTATGAAAAATAAATGTCTTATTTTGAAACAATGAATATTTATACCCAGAAAATATAAAATACATGTTTTTAAATACGAGGTTACATTTGTTTGTTTTTTTATTACAAGATGAAAAGTAGCATTATACGATTACTGTACCTAATTCCAAGCAATGGAAAGTAGTTACAGAGTTATCAAAAGGCAATGATTTTGTTGAAGGTTTTAAGGTTCCTAATTGTCCAACTTTACACATACAGTCATGCGGAAAAGAAAGAAAAATGAACCCTAATCCCCTGATTCAGTAGAACCACCTTTAGCAGCAACAGTTTGAAGTAATGGATTTCTGTATGAATTTTTCATAATTTCTCACATCGTTGTGGAGGATTTTTGGCCCACTTTTCTTTCATTGCTTCAGTTAATTGAGGTTATGGGCACAGCTAAGGTCCCACCACAGCATTTCAGTCAGGTTGAGGTCTGGATTTTGACTGGTCCATTGGAGCACCTCGATTCTTTTCTTTTTTAGGCGTTCTGTTGTAGATTTCCCTTCGTGCATGGGATCATTTTCCTGTTGTACGACTCGATTTAGGCAAGCTTTAGCTGTTGGACAGATGGCCTCACATTTGACTCTAGAATGTTTTGATATGCACACGAGTTCATGGTCGACTCAGATACTGCAAAGTATCCTGGTCCCGTGGCTGCGAAACAAGCCCAAATTGTCACCCTTCCACCACAGTGCTTGACAGTTGGTATGAGATGTTTGTGGGTGCATTAATATTTGATTTTAATCATTTTGTTAAAAGCTAAGAGAACTCCGTGATCACTTCAACAATATTTTCTCAGACCTGACTGAACTCCCCTAGAGAAGCTGTTCACCTTACAGTCGCCAGTTTATACGGCAGTAGTCCTCAACCATTCTAGTCTCTATTCCCACAAAGAACTTCAATCAAGAAATCACACTTTCTTCTTAACCTTGAGATTAATTCAAAATAAAGCTAATGTCCGTACCTGCATCACAGCCCACTAGACGAGGATGAGCGCTGAGGCAGCAGACCGGGTGGCTGCTGTGACCAGCAGTCGGCCCAGCACACCTCTTCAGACTTCCTGGTTTGAGTTCCTCCTTGATGGCAGCCTGCTGGAGAAGCACCTGCAGAAATCATACCCAGGTTTGGTCAGCCTAACTCATGACTTTTATTACGCAGCGACATCTCACAGATTTGTAATGGTTTATTAATAACGATTGTTTTTGCAGACCCGGCACCAGTGCAGCTGATCGTCCAGTTCCTGGAGCAGGCGTCCAAGCCGTCGGTGAATGAGCAGAATCAGGTGCAGCCTCCGGCCGACAACCATAGGAACCGCACATTGAAGCTGCTGGCACTGAAAGTAGCTGCTCACATGAAGTGGGATCTGGAAGTACTAGAGAAAGGGTGAGTCAGTGTGTTAAAGATGGACATCTGACATTTACAGAGGAGAAACAACTCTGGCTAACTCGGTCTCTGTGTTTTAACAAATACTATTCATATTATGTTATGATCTAATGTTCTTCCTGCTTGGCAGATTGACCATTCCTGTGCTAAATATGCTGCTGAATGAACTCCTGTGTGTGAGCAAAGTGCCGCCAGGGGTGAAACACGTGGACCTGGACCTCTCCACTCTCCCTCCTACCACCGCCATGGCTGTAATCATCTACAACCGCTGGTGAGTTTATTTCTCTTTATTGAATCTTCTGGCTTGCAGACAAAAATATTTAAACATGTATTTAAAATCTAAACATACACACATTCTAATGGAATCATTCTTATTTTATTGCTTTATTGTACAGGTTATAGTAGAAAGGGAAATTGCATGCAACAGCTACGGGGTGTTCAGCCCCACAAAATGACGTGTTTTTTATTAATTGGGACATTGTAAAAGCCTGAAGTTGGATCATCAGTTAAGAAATGAGATGGATGAATGGATACTGTAACCATTTCTTTGTCTCATTTGTGTTTTGTCCTTTGAAGGGCCATCAGAACAATTGTGCTGAGCAGCTTCCCAGAGAAACAAACCAAACCTGGACCCCACCAGATGAACATGTAAATGCTTCTTCTTCCTTCCTGTTTTCACTCATGGTGCATCCACACTCGGATGTTTTTGTTTTAAAACGTGTGTTATGCTGTGATCTCGCCTGCCTTTGCCTTTGCTCCTGTGACGGAGTTTCAGGACCTCTAAAACAGAAGCGCTGCTGGCCCTGCATTAGTTTTAAAACTCTGTCAGATTATTGCTGACACTGTGCTAAAATGCTCACTGTGCCTTCATTTAGGTTAAATATTGTGCAGCAGGAGAAGGAAATGACTGACAACATCCTTACTGTGGTGAGAACACATTTTGTGATCCACACACTGATTGTTATTTTTATATTATTAATCATATTTAAATGAATAGCAGATAAACTTTTTTTTAAACGTCACTCCTGCAGCTGAAGGAGCAGTCGGCTGATTCCATCAGCGTCCTGGAAGGAGCTGTGAGACTGAAGAAAGACTTCTACGTTCACACCATGAGGACTCTGGACCTGCTGGCGGCCGACACCGCCGCCAACGGAGAGACGGAGTCGTCGACCGCAGGGCTGTGCATCAGCGCCGATGAGTTGCACTGCCAGGTTGGTGGAGCGTGCAGCTTTGTCTGTCTAGGACTCATTTTTGGGGCTTTTTTCTGAATAAAGGAGATTTTTCTTGAGAACAATGGAAGTGCTTTTTTTAATGTTTCAGGTGCATTATGATTTGGGAGGCATTTTCTTCCATCAAGGCTGCACAGATCAGCCGGTCTATGAGAAGGCCCGGGACCACTTCAGACAAACAAAGGAGCTTCTAAAGAAGGTAAACAATGTTGTAACTGTCCCGCGACGGCCAAACCTGCTGACCTGGTGTTTCAGGAACGGCAGTTTACCTTTCAGTCACTTCTTTATGTCTTTAGCTGGACTCCACTGTTCATGTTCACCTGGATGAGAAGCGCCTGGCTGGATACTGGAACGCCTGCAGAGCTTTGACTGGAGACTGTGACCCCTCTGACCCCCAGACGACACCCTACGATCAGATTAACAGCCTGATCCGGGCGCGCAACTACCAGGTCAGGACAAACACATGAGAGACAGAGATATTCTTACGAGTGTTGTGGCTTAGACAGAAGGAGGTTTAGGGCATGAATACTGGATAAAAATGGTTAATAAATTCCACTTTGATTCTCTGCAGGCCGTCATCGAAGCCTTCATCAAAGACAACGTGTCCCGCTGCTTGCCAAGCCACTTCAGACGGTCTGTTCTCAGGGAGTTCTTGTACCAAGTCCAACAAGGGTGAGCAAACAAAATCAAAATGCTCAGCACGCTGGTGAAGCTCTGTAGGTGAAGTTTGACTAAACCAGCGAGAACCAGGAGAACTGCTTTCTTCCAAAGTACAGCCATCAGCTGGAATCTGTTAACACATCAATGCATGAGTCAATGTTTTTGTTAAAACGTCATGCAAAAGTTTGTTGTGTACTCGTATTGTTGAGGAATGTACTGTCTCTCTGCAGGGAATCGGGCCTGGATGAGGTGTGTCACAAACTGTGCGTCTGCAACGCCGTCCGAGACGCTCTGGAAGGAGAGATCCTCAGCATGCGCTTTCAGCAGCTGCTCCTTAAGCCCAGCAAACATGTGGTGGACTTTATTTTAGAGGTAATAGAGTTGCTGTTGAATTAACAGCGTTTTCATGTAGCAAAAGTTATTTTCAGGTTCGGGGTTTAAAGCCTTTTTCCTGCAGGTGTGCACACGTTCGCTGGAAAAAGACCGTCCGTCTGAGGCGTCCAGGAGAAACATGGCTAATTTCCTGAGGTGAGCGACACGCAGCAGAGTCAGAGTCACTGTTTTTGATTAATTCCACAAATGTATAGAAGGTGCAGAGATGATGTCAGTTTGGTAATCCTGAATCGTTTGTCTTCCTTCTAAACTGTTTCTGGTGCAGGACTCTGTGTGAAAGCTTGGAGGACCTGTCTCTGGTGTTCGTAGTGTCATCCCATAAGCTCTTCATGGAGCTGCTGAAGGAGGAGGAGAGGAAGCTCCTGGTGGAGCAGATGAGGAAGAGGTCGGCCACGATCAACCTCAGCGCCAAACCTCTGCCGTCCTTCTACGACATTCCAGGTACGGAGCCGAGTCTTCCCCTGCCGGAGCCGCTGCTTCACCGCTCGAAAGGTTCCCGGCAATAAGACGCGTACTCATCACATTCTGGTCCGTCCCTTCACAGCTTCAGCGAGTGTGAACATTGGTCAGCTGGAGCAGCAGCTCATCCTTTCCCTGGAGCCGCGCAGGATCAGACAGATCCTCATCGAACTCCACGGCATGGCCGAACGGCCGTTCTGGAGGGTCAACAGCAAGGTCAGAGACATGAGACGAATGTTGAGGTTCTCACCTCCATCCTCCAAGTAACTTATACTATAAACTTGTCGGGTCTTTATTACTACTTCTATGTCTTCAACTTAAGATGTGCGATATAATAAAAAAGATCGCCTGAATTAACACATCACTTCCTGTTTGTGTGCAGTGGGAGGTTCCTCCAGACTACATCAATGTGATCCTCGGCATTAAAGACAACCTGACCAAGGATCTGGTCTATATCCTCATGGCGAAAGGACTCCACTGCATATCCATAAAGGTCTGAGCCATCATCTGTCCTCAGAGGGGCTAAGATAATAATTATACTTAATAATCATACGTTAAAATGTAAGTATTGAGTATCATTTTTAACCGTTTAACACCCGGAGCGTGTTTTCCTCAGGACTTCGCCCACGCACGGCAGCTTTTCTCAGCCTGCCTGGAGCTCGTCACCGAGTTTTCCCCGAAGCTGAGGCAGGTTATGCTGAACGAGATCCTGCTGCTGGAGGTCCGCGCGCACGAGACGATGGCGGCCGAGGGCAGCAAGGAGCGGCCGCCCCCTGACCTGGTCAGCAGGGTCAGAGGTTACCTGGAGATGAGGATCCACGGTGAGTGGACTCTAAGCTGGACCAATGAACTTTGAACTGTGGGTAAAATGAGCTTAAGCTGAAGAACCCGTCAAAGCTCTTAGCTCTTAACTACAGACTACAGTAATAAACTGACAGCCTGAAGAATTTAATAGTTACAGGTCTGGTCAGCTAGAAATATTTGGCAATATCAGGATACTTCTGCAAGAGTGACATCACATCCGCCTCAGAGTTTTTCTTGCCGTGAAAAAATGATTTAAAGTGATGTCAGTCACCGACATGAAGCAGCATAAACAGCTTATGGTTCGTGTGTTATGGCTTCAGTTCTGGAGGTGCAGTGACGGGTTTCCTGGTCTTTGTCCTCAGATCTGCCTCTGCGTCAGGTGGTGGGAGAAGAGTGCGTCGCCTTCATGCTGAACTGGAGGGAGAACGACTACCTGACTCTGCAGGTGCCGCCGTCTCTGGTCATGAACAACCCGTACATCAAGGTAACACGTCTGTGCTTTTTGTTTTAAACTTCCAAACGTGCAGTTTTATCTTTGCAGAAGCTCCAATGATGCGATTCTTCTCTCCAGTGTTGAATTATTGAACAGTTATTTACACAGTATCAGCTCAACTGCAAACTCGGGTCGGCACAGCGACCCGAGTTTGCAGTTGAGCACCGACCATCCACGCAGCACAGTTCTGACATTTTGTTTGTATCCATATTCATTCATGATTGGTTTTCCCATATTTCATTACAAGATGTTCTGCAGGTTCACACAAACCGTGTGGGCGGTCTGGGATTTATTAACCAGATATTTAGTAGTTTTCTTTCATTGAGTTTGTCCCGTTTTCTCCCGATAGCTCGGTCAGCTCCTCGCATCCACCTGTAAGGAGCTCCCAGGTCCTAAAGAAAGCCGACGCACCGCCAAGGAGCTTTGGGATGTGGTGGTTCAGATCTGCAGCATCTCCATCCAACACAAGAGGAACAGCGACGGGCGAGTGGGCCTCATTAAACAGAGGGAGTCCTCCATGGGCATCCTGCACCGGTACGCCACAGACGGCAATTAAGAGCTTAGAATCGTTAAAACATAAAAAGATTTACGTATCCTCACACTTGTTGTCTTTATGTGACCCGTGTAGGAGCAAATTCATCACGTTCATCAAGAAAATTAGAGTAAGTAAAGACAAATAACAGCTTAAACCCACTGTGGAAGTATTAAAAATGTTTTAACTGGTTGTTTATCTTGCAGGAGCCGCTGGTGCTGACGACTTTGATTTCCCTGTTTGTGCGACTCCACAGCATCGTGCGGGTACGTCTCTGAACTCCGAGATAAAACAGCAGAATCTGAGCCTGAGAGTCTGGAGGACTTCAGTGCTGCTTCACCTTCAGCCTCTTGTTTTTTTTCCCCCCCTTTTTCTTCAGGATGACATTGTAAATGAAGTTACTGCAGAACACCTCTCCATCTGGCCGTCTTCTCTTCCAAAGTAAGAGCTATTTTCCCAATTGCTGTTTTTCCATTCGGCCTAGTTTGGCCTGCTTTCGCTGTGCCGACCCGTGTCGATCTCCTTTCCATTCCTCAACACCTAAACTGCCAGAAATCTTTTGTAAAGTTCAGAATAATCCTTATTTGACTTATACTCTGGCTCCTCGGTTCATCCTCTGTTTTAGCTCCTCTTCTTTTAAGTCAGCTTTCTTCTGATTGGCTAGCCTTTGCAAACAGAAGGTCTGCATGCATACGCTGACCTCATTATTTGAATCGTTGGTCGTGTTCAATGAGCATCAATCACGGCCACCTTAAGGAAATCATACTTAGCTCCACTTTAAGGACGCGCACTGCAGGAGAAGCCCTAAATGTTGTGATCTGTGTGCCGAGCAGCATACAGGCGGTGGATGTGGAAGCCGTGGCTGTGACGGTCAAAGAGTTGGTGTCCTACGCCCTCACTCTAAACCCCAATAACCAATCGTGGCTCATCACGCAGGCCGACATCTACTTTGGTAAGGAGCAGCAGCACATCGACCCGTTTTTCATGATTCCCTGAAGCTTAAAATGCTCGAAAGCGATCTGGACAGTGACCGAAAAGAGTCTATAGCTCCACCACCTTTTTGAAGGTGTTTCCATACAACCACCCACAGCCTGGACAACACTTCTTTTCTCTCTTCATAGTGACCAATCAGTACTCGGCAGCGCTGAACCTTTACCTGCAGGCCGGAGCCGTGTGCTCAGACTTCTTCACCAAAGCCGTCCCCCCCGACATCTACACTGACCAGGTAAACACGCAGGGCGACACCGGAGTGTTCCACGCAGACACAG
>VUQJ01045638.1:33222-47577 GCA_015108635.1 Andinoacara biseriatus
CAAAAGCACCATTTCTCTATTTTAAGATTCTGCAGTTATTCGCATCCATGCTTTGACATTTAAGAATAAAACCAGTCTGTTGGGGAAAAAAGGTCTTCATTAATTCACACGCTTAAATCTGCAGGATGCCTTGACCTATTTCCTAAAGCAGCTATGAGCTGTCCAAGCCTGGGGGAGATGCTGGGATGTATGAAAAATGCAGATTTTGGGAGGCTGAGATTATTTTTGGTAAACTCTTGATGCACTTTGAAAATACTTTTCCAAGTAATCAGTTATTTTAGTAGTCTGCATAATTCATAATATATACAGTCAAACACACTGGGCTCACTCACCCATTTATATGAACAGGTGAGTGTGCCTATTCTTTTGACTGGTACTGTATATATAATACAATACTACTACTACTACTACTACTACTATAACTATATTAGTATATAGTATATTAGTACTATATTAGTACTACTTCCATGACTACTAATATGTATCAACACAAAAAGCATCATATTGCACTACTTTCCTTACAAATATATTTTGTTAGAAAAACAAAAACAATAAACACATTAAAATTCTTTGTTTGTAAAGATGTTGCTTTTCTGGTTCAAAAAAAGTTATGAGACCCTTTCAGCCAGTCCAGAGATAATTTTTGAAATTCCATATCATCTTGCCTAGCCTTATTTCTTCCTTCCTCCACTGCACAGTGCGTTAGCAAGCTGTTCACTCCAGGCTCAGACATACTGTATGTGCTCTAATCACATGTGTTTATTCTGGTGCATGCATCTGTTTATACTTCCTTCAGAGCATGCTCATTTTAAATGACAAGAACAGAATGTCGACATGGAATGGGCCTAAATGGAATTACCCATTGCTCATACACAATTATTGCAATATGCCCTACATGTAACAAAATAGCAATTTTGAGAGCGTTTGCACTGACAAATATTTTCTTTCTTTCTTTCTACACATAGATGGCACAAGGACAACAAAGCTACAGAGTTCAAGCTTGATCCACATTTATATATCATAATGCATTTCTTTATCTTTAAATATTAAGCAGTGACTGGCGTACATATAGTAGGCTATAAAGTTTTAACATTTCTGGAACAATACTTTTTTATTTAGTATTTTATTTACTTTCTTCCCATTTTTTTTAACAGTTTCAAGATAACAAAATAGGAAAATGGGCAGTTGCAAAAGCTTGAGCACCCTGCATGGTCAGTACTTAATAACAGGCCATCTGGTAAGTAACTCAGTTTGTAAACATGTTTTATAGCCAGCTAAATTCTTTCAGTTCTTGTCTGGAGGGGATTTTAATGTACTCCTCCAGCAGAAGATTCTCCTTCTGTGACATCCTTCAGCTTTCCTACCTGAAGAAAGTCCTGACAAAAGCCTGGCTTACACTTTTTATCCTGATTTCAAAGCAATCCCCCTTCCTAGCCTGCTCTATTCACTCTGGCCACAAAGACTAGTGCCCAAGACTTGATTCCATGAATCAGGCTTTTCTAGATATTCTTTTGCAAACTTCTGGCACTGCAGTAAATGTTTTCAGGTATTTCTATAGTTGATGCAGCAAAGCAGATCGTAAAGGCCTTATGAAGTCAAACTGTTAAAAAATCAAATCAGTTCAGTAAAATTTTATATAGCGCCAAATCATAACAGTCGCCTCAAGGTGAAAGGACTTGCTCTTCTAACAATCCTGTTTGACATATACAAAGAGTACTCTCTCAAATGTATCTGTGTCTTCCAGAAGTCAACTTGTCCTCCAGTGTTCTTGTTAACTATGATTTTTAAATCACATTATGAACCATAGAACTGCCTACCTGACAAGACTCTGCTATCTCCTTTCTCCTGCTTAATGAGAAGCAATTATTTAAACTTCCAGACCTTGTTAAGCCCCTAACTCTCTTATGCTCCAGCCGCACACACAGAGTTTCCACACTGGGAGTGGTAAAGGAAATGAGGACGGATCATTTTTATCATCAGTTCTACTGGCTTTGGTCTGCTGTCATCTCAACAATGTTTTCATAAACCAAAACATATACTATAGATGACAGGCGGCTGTTTAAAGGTTCCCCAAGTCAGAGTATTTGTAAACCTTTGAAATCACCTGGACTTTCCAATGAGTGTGAACGAGCCAGAGCCCTAACAAGCTCCAAGGCCAAAACCTTCGTAAACATTATATGAGAGCTCAAACCACTTAGGCCACTCAGAGTTTTGGAATCTGCACGATCCTTTTTTTCTTCTTCCACTTCAAAACTGTAGAAAGATGATTTTAACTTCTCATTAAACTACTCAAATTACCTCAAATGTTGACCAGGGTTAACCAAACAAGCCAAAGTACACCGCAAAGTATAAGAATTTACCCTGGTTTGCTATGTAATCAGAAGCACCACTATGTTCAGTCTTTAACTCATTTTTTGAGCAACATGAAAGTTCTTGTTGAAATAATGACAGCAGAAGCACAATTATCATGTTTCTTCCACTGCAATCAAACCAACTGAGGAACAGCAGACTTCAAACGCTCTGATTTTTGTGTTTTTTTGCATTCTTCTGCAGCTTTATAAGGCTGAATGGCTGAAATATTTATGCTCAGACCAAGTGGAAAGAGTAAAACCAGGTACAAAAAAAAATTCTGAAAAATTTTCTGCTCTTATCAGGCAGCAAAACAACAGATTCCACCGTGTCTCGTAAGATTCCTCTGTTATCGCTATCTTAGACACGCATAGATACGCATAGGCCCACATGTACATACTTGAAGCGTGCGCACTGACTGTTTCATAGAACACAAGACACGAGTAAGATTAAAATGACAAGATTAAGATGACACAGTATCACATGTCAATACAGTGACAAGTGATAAGAACACTTGGGCCGGACAAAGAATGAGTTGCTAAGATTTTACTTGGAGGAGACTAAATTCAGAATTAAATACTGAAACTGTCAGATGATTTTAGCCTTCATCACAAAAGATTTAAATATTTAAAGCCATTGGATGAAGGGAAAACTGAATCACCTTCCAGGTCAGTGACGAAGAGCTGAAGTTGTATAATAAAAGAATCCATTCCAAGAATTCTAGATCAGCTACGGAGCAGTCAGACTCAAAGGAATCAATGGCACTCTATGCCTGTTAATTTTTTAGAAATCTAAGACATTAAAGCAGTGCTGATGCACTGCACTACGCACAAAACTTCTGACGTACTTATTGAGTACTTACAGTATTTCCACGTAGGGAAGACCAAGGTAACACTGACACAGCACCCGATCTCCTTATGATGTAACAAGCATTTATCAAAAGACAACATAGCAGTGCTGATGCACCACACGTGTAAAATTTCCCAATATTACTTACAATACTTGCAGAACAGAAGATCAAGTCAGTAATCACACAGCATCAGTTCCCTTTAGAAACCCAAAAACACCTGGCTAAATATTCCTGCCCTCCTAAAATAATGGCCTAAGTCATTTTTTTAATGAAAATTAAATTTTTGCCCAAATCATCATATTTTTAACAATTGGTATATATAAGTTTTTTGTGTTTTGTGAAAAACCTGAAAAAAAGGACTTAAGCCATTATTGATTTTTTTGTGTACTAACTGGGAAGTTAAAGCATATTTCAAGTCAGAAAACCAGTGTACACATTTTCAAGTGCACATTAACAAGTGATCAATTCTGCTATTACTTTTGTGCCATGTCAATTTCAAAAAACATGTACTGCTGCATAAAAGTCTATGAAAAGGCATAAATGATGTGTGTTATACCCCACATATTTCATTTTGTAATAAGCTTTTGGTGGTACTTTGATCCTGATTTCAGAAGCACCAAAATTTAATAACACTCATGTACACGACACTAACATGCTTTAATGAAGTTTAACCAACTGCCCCATAAGTTTTAATGGATGACCAGACTCTAGAGTTTTTATTTTTCTATCCACCCATTCACTTCCGCTTATCCCGTTAAGGGTCGGGGGGGCTGGAGCCTATTCCAGCTGACATAGGGCGTGAGGCAGGGTACACCCTGTACAGGTCGCCAGCCTGTTGTAGGGCCACATTCACACCTATGGGCAATTTAGTGTAGCCAATTAACTTAACCCCAGTAAGTGCATGTCTTTGGATTTTGGGAGGAAACCGGAGTACCCAGACATTTATATGAATGTTAACAGTATAGAAGAAAAGTCAGAATAACTAAAGCCATTAAGAACTGTTGTATACTATATGCACCAACTTGCTACATTGTTGGGAATGGTATTCCAGGAAGACAGTTCCCCTGGTTTCATGGTTTGATGAAATTATCTAAAACCTATTCTGTATGTTTTGCATATTTTGCAGTCATCAGGACCCAACCCAATTTAACACCAACAGGAAATACTGGACTGGCTTTTTAGACAGCACTCTTCATAACCACGATTAGAAAAATAGGCCACCAGATGGCAAAAGCTGTGGTTGCAAAAAGACTTCCAGTCCTACCAAAGTTTTGCAGACATGCGCTCACTAACTCTCATTTAGGTTTCACTTTTGCACAAGTTTTACTACTGCTGGTAGTTAATGAGTATTTGCAGATAAACAAGAAAAAGTACAGGCAACCGTGGCAATTTGCTAGCAACCAAAGCAATCCCCAGGTGGTTTTTGGTGCAGCACCTTCTTTGCAACTAATTTCCTCCAGCAACAGACAGTAACAGAACCACTGACAACCTGTTGGGAAATACAGCTTTTCCCCTAGCAACTGGTAGTTTAATCACATCCAACATGACAGACAACTCTTAAGCTTTTGGGCTTAACAAAGGTGTCAGTACAGAATGGACAGTCTAAATATTAGCTCCGTGAGAACACAATGTGCAGAACAGAACACACTGTCTTGTAACTTTAAAACCTACTTGTTCTGCTTCAGCAATAATAAAGTAAAGACAAACATTACCATCTGAATTATTTATGTCACTCTCACACATTTTTATGCCTTTTTTTTTAACGCATAAATCATGTACATGTAGTTGTACAATGGAGAAAACTGAGGAGCCATTTCAGCTTTCTGCCACAGTACATTATTAAGCTGAATGCTTCGAACAAAAGTTCGGATTACACCTCAGAAAGAAGTAGAGCTTCCATCAAGATGTGCTTGATAATGACTTTATTTCACACTCAAGGATGCTGTGGTAGTTATGCACCTCTGGAGAGTGCCTTCAATTCAGAGATAGCTAGCACATTGATGTAGTGAAGAATGAAGAAGGAACCTATTTCTGTCTGCCATCTTTTCCCAGTGATAAGTGGCCTCTGAAAATACAGCAAAGACAGAGAACAAAACACGAGGAGAATAGATATTATTATTATCGATATTATCAGAGCTTTTCCTTCTAGGAGAAAATAGTATTGTTGAACTAGAACAACACCTTGTATTCCTTTGCCAACCAGAGATTCATCAACTAGATTCATCTCAGTCCAGCCCTACTGTATATAATGTAAGTAGTGAAGACAATAAAGAAATCTAATAGCTGGCAACCAAAGACAAGTGTCACCAATTCCGTTTGGCTGTGGAGTTATGGCTGTGAGTAACAGTAAAAAAAAAAGTGTTTTTCCAGTACATTATTGTGCCAAAGTAAAGTTGACCTGTGAGTATCTGTATTTCTACTTGAGTAAAGAATGTCTGTACTTTTGCCACCTCTGCTCACAGCTCAGATAAATATAGTAAAGTTTAAAAGATTTACATCTCAAAAGGCTAGCAATGTTTCCAGCTCAAACCGACAAACTTAATAAATACTTGCTCAGATTTAATGCCGAATCCAGACATATGTATGCTCAAACTGTTTTTAAAATGTTTTACTTGGAGTTTGAAAATCAAAAAAATCAGACAATAATAATTACTGAAAATGACTATGTGGTTTGATAAACATTTTCAATAGCATCAATACAAACAGTGCAGTCTTTGCCACCACCAGCAGACACAATTTCATACAGCACAGCTGCAGACAGGCAGGCAACACAGCTCCTTCCTTCATAAGCAGCTGAAGCTGACTCACAACCCCGAACAACATCAGTAACAGCTATTCAGAGGTATTACGCAGTTATCCTAAATCTTAACCTGGCCGGTGCACGCGTTAATGTTAGCTGTTTAACTATCTACCCAATAACCACCTGAGAAAAGCAAATAGACAGTGGCAGAATACCATACCTTATCGAGTAGTATAAAGGTTAAAAAAAAATAAAATTCCTGATTATCAGTATTGAGTTTAAAATTCTAGTATTGTGACAGCTCTTGTTTTACTAAACACTATAATAAAATTATTTTGCTTGCTCATTAGTTTATCTTTGCAATACTAGAATGTATCCTACAAATAACATTCAGAGCCGCTGACTGAACTCTGATGATTGCAATAAGACTTTAGTTTATGGTATACTGTATACAAAGTCAGCTACTTTTTGTCTCTTAGGAAAATTGCATAAATACGCACTGAACGCTGTAAATGACTTAACTATGACATTTCCTCTTGTGGCACTGTCAATTATTTTATCTGAGATACCAGGCTTTACACTCTTGTGGCTTCAAAAGGAGGAAATCTATTGATTATGTAGACCTCTTGATCTCTCTTCAATACTATAATTTGATCAACCTTTTAAGTTATGAGTAAATGACTTAACAAAGCATTAACTGTGCATGCTAAGTTACATCGTCTTGCAGAGAAGGAGGTGTAACTTGTTAATTTGGTTAACTTGCAGGCATTGGTCTACAGCATCCACTCATGTTGCACAACAATTTGTGTGATTATTATTATTTTCAGACCTACTGTGAAGTGGGGAAAATTGTAGATGAATATTTCTTTAAAACCTAACCTGTACACTTGAACTTTTTTTAATTAACTAATTTAATTTAATTATTTATATAGCAAAATATGGACAATCAGTACATAAGCTTAAGGTTGACTTACTGCACACCATGCTGTTGTACAGACAAACCTCATGCTAAACAGAGATCTAAAGGTTCAATCACTGAAAAATACCATGCCAACAACTGAACTCTTAAGTTAGAGATGCAACATTAATGCAGGTAGCAGGAGCTTTGAAGTATCATGGACATATTAGGAAAGACGTGGGAAGAAGAGGGTAATTGGGTCAGGTGAGTAGAAAGGGCCCATACAAACCTGCTCTCACTGCCTTGCTCCTTCTTCTCTCTGACCTTCAGCCACTTCCTTAAAAGGAAACGCTTGCGCCGAGGAGATGCGCTCGGTGTGGAGCATCTCGACCAGGAAGAAGTAGCATCTTCGTCGCTCGATGGGGTGATCTCAATGGAAGGCAACTGAAGATACTCCTTGGAGCTGGAGCGGGATCTGGCTGTAAGATGACAATTCGTCAGCCGCCCTCTTTCGATCTCCCTTTCACTCGGCACGTTCCTCATCCGGCGCATTTTGAAGCGTTTGCGGCGGAGGGTTGGGGTTGAAGAGCTGGACCGCACAGAGCCATCTGACACAGCATTGCTTCCTCCATCTGAGTACGCTGGAGCATCTTTTGGCACACTCACCTGGAGTGAAGGAGGTCTAAGAGTGTCAGTCATGACTCTTTCCTAGCTCTCTAAATTGCAAATATTACCCCTTAAGCACTTCTTTTTGAGCTATAATACTTAGGATTTTAAGTATTACAGGTCTTGCAATTCTGTAGCTTGAAGGGTAGAAAAGATCAGTGCTGAAAAAATGAGGCACAATTTAGATCCTTGACAATCCTTGGTGGCCCTCCCATAGCCCCTTCAATTCTTCTTGTTTATCTTAAAGCCCTTTCTGCATGCCAGCCTATGGATGACAAATATATCCTGATAGTAGATATCTTAGGCTTAACCAAGTCCTTCTGCTGCTCCTCAGCCGTTGGTGTGTAGTTCACTGGCCAGCTGACTGATTTAGAAGAGCGGTCTTGTAGCAGTGAACTCACTCAGGCTGGAGAGAAGAGGGCTAGATTAGATAACAAAGGGGGCTTCTGTTCTGAGGGCAGCAGATGAAACATGTATAAGGCCTGTCAGCCAGTGTAACACAACTCCTTTGCTGGTTCTCCCTAGGGACTGGCAGGCCAAGTTACACACACCCAACTACACGTTTACTATGCCACTGTCCGAGAGCTGTTACTTTAGCTTCTGCAAATGTGGCAGCAGCTGTCAGCCCTTGATTACTGATGCTGAAGTATGAGGCTGGGAGGCTGTTTGTCGTCACTTTGTGCTCATTTTGGCGGTGATGCAGTAGAGGAAGACACTGTTGCGTTGGCTTGTGCCTATGCTTCAGGCTGAAGTCCGTCTTGTGCCCCAGTATGCCGTGCTCTCCACACAGTTAATGCCTACAGGTTAAAGGGAAGTGATAGGACTGCAAGGTAAAGGCAAGGCTGAGGATGATAATGGCCAAGTTAAGCAGTCACACACACGCACAACCACACAGGCAGATATTCAAAAGAGGCAGGGCTTAAGAACCCAGACAGACAACGGAAAACACCATGGACACCAATCACAAGAGACAGGCAGCACACTGTTCTACTCAACATATGCTGCCTACCCACCACCATGCACCAGCAAGTCTGTCAAACCATAAGGCCTTTGTTAAATGTATACAAGATCATTAAACTTTCGGCCAATGTCCACAAAAAAGAAAAAAAAAAAATCACAGTCAACAGATTACCTCTATGGATCACTGTCATTTTATACAGTGGATATTTGAATAGTGGAAAACTGTTTAATGTGATATATGTACACCATAGGGAAAATATCGTTACAAATTTGAAAACATAGTAACCCTTTGAGTAAGTGTTTCATTTTGCTGGCTCTCACTGCGGTATTGTGTTACTTCCTGTTCCTGTTACAATGCAGCTTAATCTGTGTACCTTGGTAAATTACAAATCTTTAGACAATGACTTATTTCATAGTGTAATCCTTGCATGGTTTATCGAAAGCACACTCTCTGCTGAATCATCTGTAAATTATATTCATTCATTTATTGTATCCTTAGGGATTCTTAGCGAAGCGATTAGCTTAGCTCTTAGCCAAGTCACTAACAGCTGGTTTCTTCACCTGTCCCTCCCTCATTTTCCGGCTCAGTGTATCACATGTTTAGCTACTTGTAATAAATGTAGCCTGTTTGCAACTTTAGAAACCAAGCTCAGTGAATTGGAGATGGTAGCTTAGAACTTAAAACTTTACTTTTGGATAAAGCTTGCTGGATCAGGTGACCTGGAACTTTCACCAAGTTATGCTGCAATAGGCCGAGGCTGCTAGGGGCTTTCCATGATGCACTGAATGTTTCTTCTTTACACACCTCTTTTCACTCTCCATGTATTTATACATCACTCTGCATTTAATCAGTTATTAATGTCTGCCTCTCTTCCACAGTGCCTGGTTCTGTCTGAGGTTTTCTCCTGTTAAAAGGGAGTATTTCCTTCCTAGTGTCTCCAAATGCTTGCTCACATGGGAATTGTCTGATTGGTTAGGTTTTCTCTGGCTTTATCTTACAATATAATGCATCTTGAGACAAGTGTTGTGATTTGGCGCTATATGAATAAAATTTAAATTGAAACTCTTCAAGTATAATGACAGGCCTTTGATTTTTCTATTCAATGTGGGCAAAAACCATGTCTCAGTATTGCAGGTGTAACAATGAAGCAAAAAATAAAATAAAAAATTAGATGCAAGTATAAACACATTCTCATTCCCAACTCACCAAATACTAAGAAATGTTCAGGATCCCTTACTGTCACATTTTACTAAGAATAGTGTTCCAGAGCAGCATCTCATTTTCAACTTGTTAGATTTTTGGCAGCAAAACTACTTGTTTAGGTTTTAAAAAGATCACGGTTTGGGTTAAAATAAACAAACATAATTCTAAAAAAGTTGGAATGCTGTGCAAAATATAAATAAAAGCCAGAATGCAATAATTTGCAAATCTCATAAATCCATATTTTATTCAGAGTAGAACATAGAAAACATAAAATAAAAAAAAATGGAAAGTTTTAAGAAATACACAAGCTCATACAGAATTTGATGGCACCAAAAAGGTTGGGACAGGGCCATGCTTATGACTGTGTAGTATTCACCCAGTCCGTTAACATCTGGGAACTGAGGAGACTGGACAGTTGCTGGACTTTTGGGAGAGGAATGTTGTCCCATATTTGTTCTACTGTGAATAAAATATGGGTTTATGAAATTTGCAAACCACTGATTTCTGTTTTTCTTTTTTCCTTTTGCAGAATTCAGTTTGTAGACTTAACTACATCACACTTCTCCCATCTGCAAACAGGCTTTACTTCCATTTTTCTTGCTGCAGCAAAACCAACAAAGCTTAAGGTTTAATTAGGCTTTAGTAGTAACCAGCGAGTTAAAATGTGGGTCCATATGTTATATGTCATGTGATGAGCTAGGACTGAGACTACTCTGAAAATACAGCAGACACAAAGACACAAAGTGAATAGTGAACATAACCATCTGTGTTTTTCTCATAACCTACACCATTAACAATACTAGACTATTTCTGCACATATGGCTTTCTCAGTTGGGATTTATGAGGTGAGAAACAAACAGAGTGCATGTGCCTACTGTGATAAAGGACAGTGCTTATCTGCAGAGAAAATCACTAAGAATAATCAAGTTTGAATTTAACAAAGTCAATAATCATGATTTTTATATATTTTATTTATGATAGCCTTTATAGTGTCAAGCTTAAATATTGAGACAGAATGTTCCAGAGCTCGTTATGAAGAAGGCCTGTTTTTGGTAGAAGCTGGTATAGGTTTAGAAGGACAAGAGAGGAATAAAACCATGCAATAGGTTTGCTCAGAGAAGTGAAAGCATGAAAATCCCTTTCCTAAGTCAGAAAAAGACCTGATCTTAAAGACGATTCAGTCATAATAGGAGTGGGATTTGGAGTACACTCCCAGCACTACAAAACACACTGTAAAACCAAGACAAAAAAAATAAAAAAATTCTCCAAGCTTTCCGACAGAGTGGTGTTAAAGCGGCTGGCAAATGGCTAAAATGATTAGAAAATCCATATCTTGAATCGTAAAACTGAAGCTTTAACGGCAGATCTCAAGTAGGACAAAGTAGGACAAAGTTAACTTTATCCATGTCTGTGTTTGGAAAAAACAAACTGTGCAATGTGATAGTATGATCTAATATAACATTTTAGCTTTATCATTGGCACTGCAGAAAATCACATTATTGAGTTCTCAAATACAGCAGCCTCTAGTGAAAACAAGCCAGCGTTAATAATGGGTTGTTATTTTGACAGGATGCAAATATAAGTTTGAAATGTTCACAACTATGTTCACTGCTACTTAAAAAGCAGGATGCAAACCACTCAGCCTTTTCTTCAGCTGCCTACACTTCCAGCCCACTGCATCAGCTGCTTCATCTGCGTGACTGAATCAAATTATATCAAAAGGAAGTGTCGATGCCAACAAGTACTAACACCGAGGACTAACCATTATTTGTAGCCACATCACTGAAGACATGGAACAATCAATGCTATGGAGCTGAAAAAATCATGGCTAAGGTCTACTAGTTAACTTAAAATATCCATCCAGCCATATAAGGAATGACCCTGTTTATGCAAAGAAGGCGAGTTAGTAAGAAACTGTTAATGGCATAATGTCTCATTTTAGGCAAGTATTTCAAGCAGCGACCTCTGTGGACAATGATGTTTGCAGATGACATTGTGATCTGCAGTGAGAGTAGGGAGCAGGTGAAAGAGCACTTGGGGAGGTGGAGGTATGCTCTGAAGAGAAGAGGGATGAAAGTCAGTCGAAGCAAGGCCGAATACATGTGTGAAAGAGGGAGACAGGTGCAACAGTGAAGATGCAAATATTAGAGGTAGTGGAGGTGGATGAGTTTAAATACCCGGGGTCAACCATTCAAAGCAACAGACAGTACACAAGAGAGGTGTGAGCAAAAACCAGTGCCAGGGGTGATTTTTGACAGAAGGATAGCGACAAGGTTTACAAGATGATAGTGATACCTGCTATGATGTATGGTTTTGAGATAGTGTCAAAAAGACAAGAGGCTGAGCCGGAGGTGACAGAGTTGAAAACGTTAAGATTTTCATTGGGAGTGACCAGAATAGACAGGATAAGAAATGACTATATCAGAAGCACAGCTCAGGTTGAGCAGTTTGGAGACAAACTTAGAGAAGCAAAGTTGAGATGGTTTGGACATCTGCAGAGGAGGGATAGTGGATATAATTTGCAAAGGGTGTTGGAGATGGAGCTGTCAGGCAGGAGGAAAAGAGGCAGCCCACAGAGAAGAGTCATGGATGTAGTGAAAGAGGACAGAGGAGGATGCTGCTGTAGAATAAGGTGAGATGGAGGCAGATGACCCGTTTTTACAACCTCTAAAAAGGAGCAGCCGAAAGAAAAAGATTGAGTGTAGACAAAAGCGGAAAATTCAACAACATGCTACCTGTAGCACATTGCAGGGTTACTTGCAATTTATCACCAAAAATTAAATCAAATATTTGGCTAATGCTGCATTTGCTATGATTGATATAACAGTAAAATGCCTCTTACAATATTCTGTATAATGATTTTCATACATAAACACGGAATATACACTGATCAAGCATAGCATTATGACCACTGATTGGTGAAGAGAGTAAGATTACCTCTTCATCATGGCACCTTTTAATGGGTGGGATATTTTAGGGAGCAAGTGAACCTTTAGCCCTCAAAGTTGATGTGTTATAAGCAGGATTTCAGCAAGTTTGACAAGGGCCAAACTGTGATGGCTAGACTGGAATAGACGTGCCAAAAAGTGTTTACACATTACATATCTGCTGATTTAATTACGTTGATGAATACTTGGACCTCAAGCATGTTTGATTTTGTAGGGAGGGCAAAATTTCCGTGAGCTTTAACATTCACCTAGTGGTGCACGCAATACATTATTCACTATTTGAAGTTAAAGGTGCTGCTCCTCTTTACTATACTCACACACATGCACACACATACACCAGGAGGTGGAGTGTGGAAGTGGGGAAACATCATGCATTAATCATGGCAAGACAACGTGTCTGATTACAATTTCACACATTCTAGCATTCTCAGGTTGTACACGGACACTGCTCGGCTCACTCACACACGTGAGTCGAGTGTCCGGTGACGTCATTTTTAGCATGACTGAGAACTTAGCTTTCGTTTCACTAATTTTTAACATGTTTTTTTTGTTATAGTTATTTATGTGAGAAATACTGCTCTCTAGCTGGAGAGAATGTTGATACACCTGCACCGCAGGAAGGACCCAAATGGTCTAGCCATCTTGTGTCTCAGCGCCTTGTGCACTTTGCCATGCGGACACGAGCGGAGTCAACAGATGGACCTACCACAGAGCAGCTTTGCTGTTACAGCTGAGAAGGAGATCACAGTTTTCCATCACTGTAATGACTACACAAGACAGGACAACCATGTGATTGCTTGCCTTTCACGCGTCATTACTGACCATTAAAGTTCAGCTCTATTGTTCTCTGCATCTCTATTCTTAGCACTCTGTCCCTGTTAGCGCAATGTCAAAGACTGTGGATAGATTATAGAGGCATGCTAATGCCGATTAACAAACACTCGTGAAAATACATGCAGCATAAAGTGCTCTGATTAGTCAAATTAATTCTTTACAAGAGCATTAAAATATGCAGCATACAGGATTGGGACTATTTGATGTTGTAGATAAAGTATGAAGACTGATATTATAACTTTATTTATTCTATTTACTTGAAACCATTGCTGAAGCGCAAAGGTCTGCATTTTTCAAATAATATTTTATTTCCACATATAAACCTCAAATAAACCTCAGTAACCTGATAAGATTCATAGCATTACTTACTAAACTAAGTGTAATGACCAAGGTATGGATGGTGAGTTATAGCTATGAAAATGGATATTTCAGTGTGAAAGCATATGGTAATAACAGATTCTTTTTTCTTTTTCTTTTTAACAACAAGCATGGGAATCAGGCTCTAAAAGTAAGAGCTTCTTCACATGTCCCTCTACAAACTCAAGTTTCAACATTAAACTGCCAACCAGAACAGTTGGAATATTTTTGTGCTACTCCAAGTTAGTGTTCATCATAGTGAGTCATGATGCATTTAAAGGTATTTATGGTACTTCAACAGATAAGCAAATAGATTCAGAAAAAACAAACAAAAAACATGCATGCAGGTTAGAACTGAAAAACTGAGTTAAGTTTGACGTGTCAAAGGCACTGAACAAAAAGAGGACAAATATTTTCACATTAAATATTGATCCGCTGGCTCTGTGCAATGTCTTTCTCTCAGGCATGATGCTATTGATGTGGCAAGATGTGGTGTCCCTACTAAAAAAAAAAAAAAAATCAAAAACCCATAAAAAAAAATTTTTTTTA
>VUQJ01045639.1:23910-40466 GCA_015108635.1 Andinoacara biseriatus
CTCTTTGACACATGTTGACTCTGTCTGTGTTTAGGTGGAGCCTGGGCTCTGCTTATGTTAAAGCTTACACGATTTGCCAGTGTTTAGCCAAGTGTGACATGTTTTCACTTGTTTTATATATTTTAAGATGGACTGTCCAATTTTTATAGTGTGTGTGTGTGTATCTGTGTATCTAGTGATCCACAAAGCTCCAGGGCAAGAAAACTGTGTGTGACTATGGAGCCAGCGCTACTATTAAAAGGGGATATTATGGTGAGAAACAGCATATGATGAACTGTATGTCGCTAATTCATGACATTACTATGACTTATATCCTCTCCGTAACCACAAATACGTATAGTACGTGACTGTAATAACTCCAATATCTCTGAAGTTTTTATAGCTAAGTCCTGTAGTCAGAGGTTTTTATTCCCACTTCACAAAATTGCTACACAAAACACCTTTTTCCTTCCTGAGTTTGATGCATTTATTTATTACATTATGCATTATTTGTATTTATTTTTAAACCACTTAAGCTCTTAATCCTCTGTGGACTATAAGCATTCATGCTCATCAAAAGGGTAAAAATATTCAAACAAGTCCTTAGCAATGCAGAAATTTAAAAAATGAATTTTATTCTATCAACATCTTGAAACATTCCTTGCACATTACTTTCTTATCTTCATCTTTGTCTGTAGATAAAGTGCTATCACTGGCGGAGACGAGCAGCAGAAAGGGAGGTGGTCTTCAGGGTCCAGTTCCACACCTGTACTGTTCATGGAGCCCAGCTGTGGTTTGGCAAGAGTGAACTCGACCAAGCCTGCATAGGTATAAATACACAAGCCCCGAAGTTTGTCAGTAGTTTGGAGGTGCATGGAATAGCAAGACAGAAAAGTGCCAGCTGTGAAGCAGTGGCAGAGCCAGATAATTTGGCATAGAAATGCACGTCAGTATCTACAGTCAACTGGAAAATTGATTCAGACCAAACAGTCGTTTTTTTTTGTCACTTACTTTCAGAATTTGCTTTTTCAGACATGACAGAAGTCATATTATGTAAACTTTAATTGATTTTAACTCTGCTTCACTGCATAAAATACTATTAAAAGTAAATTTTCTGCTATATAATTCCGTTGTCTACTTGAAATTGTTTACATGACTGTATAATTCAAGACTCACTTATTCCTCAGACCATTGTTTTGTTTGTATTTGGAGACAAATAGAAAATGACAGTGTCAGTGTAGATGAAACAGAAACTTTAACATGGTTCACTAAGCAGCACTCTCATGACAGTTGCTCTAAGTGCTACACACTGACTCATGCATACAATATATAACTAATAATAAATCCATGCTTATGCACAAAACTAAAAAGCAAGCTAATTTTAGATAGACTTCAATGAGGTGCTCTGCTCTGTTTCATTTTTTTGGCCTATTTCTTTCCATTATGTTAAGAGTAAAAGCAAGTATCTTTATTTATTAACTTTGTTTTTGGTGTGTCTCTGTAGTTACACTCTGGATATTTTAGTCACTCCTTTATGTTTGTCTTTCTGTAGATGACAGGTTCCCCCCTGATGCTACAGTGGAGTTTATCTTCTCTAATGGACCAGAAAAAATGAAAGGTGAGTATCATTATTGTCTGCTTATCTCTGCATCATTTCATTCAATTCAGTTCAATTTTATTTATATAGCACCAAATCACAACAAACAGTTGTCTCAAGGTGCTTTATATTCTAAAGTAAAAAACGTACAATAATTACAGAGAAAACCCAACAGTCAAATGACACCCGATGAGCAAGCACTTGGCGACAGAGGAAAGAAAAAAGACCTTGTATATAAGAAGAAGGATTTTGAATTCAATTCTGGATCTAACAGGGAGCCAATGAAGAGAAGCCAAACTGGGAGAAATATGCTCTCTCTTTCTAGTCCCTGTCAGTACTCTAGCTGCAGCATTTTGGATCAACTGAAGTCTTTTTAGGAAGCTTTTAGGACAACCTCATAATAATGAATTACAATAATCCAGCCATAAGTAATAAATGCATGAATTATCTTTTCAGCATCACTCTGAGATAGGATAATTTTAGAAATATTGTGCAAATGCAAAAAAGCAGTCCTACATATTTACTTATTTTGTGTACTGAAATACATATCCTCACAGTGTTACTGGAGGCCAAGGTAATGCCACCCAGAGTAAGTATATGGTTAGACACCATGTTTCTAAGGTTTATAGGGCCAAGTAGAATAACTTCAGTTTCATCTGAATTTGGAAACAGGAAATCCAGGCTTTTACGTCTTTAAGACATTCCTGCAGTTTAACTAATTGATGCATGTCATCTGGCTTCATGGACAGATAAAGCTGGGTATCATCTGCATAACAGTAAAAATGTACGCAACGCTTTCTAATCATACTGCCTAAGGGAAGGATGTATAATATAAACGGAATTGGTCCCAGCACAGAACCCTGTGGAACTCCATAATTTAATTTAGTGTGTGAAGAAAACTGCCCATTTACATGAAGAAATTGGGGACAATTAATAAGATTCAAACCACTGCAGTGCAGTACCTTTAATACCTATGGCATTCTCTAATCTTTGTAATAACATATTATGGTCAGCAATATCAAAAGCTGCACTAAGGTCTAGCAGGACAAGCACAGAGATGAGTCCACTGTCAGAGGCCATGAGAAGATTATTTGTGACCTTCACTTCAATTCTGAAACCTGACTGAAACTCTTTAAATAAACCGTTCCTCTGCAGATGATTAGTTAGCTGTTTTACAACTTCTCTTTTAAGAATTATTGAGGGGAAAGGAAGGTTGGAGATTGGCCTATAATTAGCTAAGACAGCTGGGTCAAGTGATGGCTTTTTAAGTACCACCTTAAATAAAGGAGCGTTAATCAGCATTAAGCATTAATTAATGGTAGGACTTCTTTGAGCAGTTTTGTAGGAATGGGTCTAATAGACACATTGACGTTTTGGAGGAAGTAACTACTGACGTTAACTCCAAAAGATCAATTGGAGAGCAAGAGTCTAAATAAATATCCGCAGTACTGAAAGTATCTGTACACAAAGATACGTCTATGAGATGGTTATGAATTACCTTTTTTAATGGTTAAAATTTTATTTGTGAAGAAGTTCATGAAGTCATTAAAGTTACAGGAATACTCGCTCAACAAAGCTCTGACTCTTTGTCAGCCTGGCTACAGTGCTGAAAGAAACCTGGGGTGATGAATAGTAAGATGTCCTAGCTTTACAGAGGGCTTTTTTTATAGAGCAACAATTTTTTTTTTTCAGGCTAAATGAGCATCTTCTAAATTAGTGAGATGCCATTCCCTCTCCAGCTTATGGGTTATCTGTTTTAAGCTTTGTGAATTATACCAGGAAGTCAGGCACTTCAGATTTGAAGCTTTCTTTTTCAGTATCCAGGGTCCTAAGCAGTGAGGATGTGAAACTACTGACGAGATGATCTATCTCTAAGGGAGTAGAGTTTAAGTAGCTGCTCTGCACTGTGTTGCACATGGCATTGAAGTGCATAACAGCAATTTCAGAAAGACTTCCACTGTAATAAAATTTATTTCCCACTGCTGTGTAATCCATTAAAGTAAATTTAAATGTTACTAAGAAATGATCGAACAAAACAGGGTTTTCAGGGAAGTCTTCAGTTTCTATGCAATATGTCAGAACAAGATCCAGAGTGGTTAATGTCTGTGGGTGGGCTCATTTGCATATTGAGAGAAGCCAAATTAATCTAATAATAGATTAAATGCAACATTGAGGCTGTCATTTTCAGCATCTACATGGATGTTAAAATCACACACTAAATGTTCCAGATTCATATCATTATCAGCCACTGCCATAGATTGTATTATTAGCATCATGTGTATATATGTATATATGTGTATGATGTATATATTTTATATTTCAATTGTTTTATATTTCTGGGTGTTTTAGTTTTAATTTATTTAAATTATTAGTGTTTCATTCTTTATTCTTTCTATAAACGGATGCTGCAGTAACAACAGGAATTTCCCTCTGGGATCAATAAAGTATTCTGACTCTGCTTCTAAAAATTATTTTATCTGAACTCAGCACTAAATCAGATACAAAGTTTGATAAATCAAACAGATGGATGACAGAGCGCAACAAATAAAGCAGGTTTTTGAATTTTCCACTTAGGGTAGACAAGGCTAAGAGTCAGGCTTTCAGATGAATTAAAACTCTGTATGGGTTTTTGGTTAATTAATAAGCTACATTTCCATGCCCCCAGTCCTTTCTTTGACATTTTCAATTCAGTTCAATACTTACATATTCTACAGAATGAAAATATTTGATCCCAGCTGGTGCTATAATGCAGCAAGCTTAATGTAATAGCTATTTAAAATGAACAAACATAAAGAAAGAAGCTCATAATGTAGAGCTATATTTAAATATGTTTCACATGAAAATGTTGTGCTCAAGATCAAGAATACCACAAGAATGATGTCTCCGTCAAAGTGGACTACAACACCTCGGACCCTGTTGTCAGATGGGACTCCTATGAGAACTTCAATCTGCATCATGAGGACAGCAAGGAAAGTAAGAAATACTATATATATGGTTGTAAGACCTACACTCATGGTTAAAAGAAATCTGTGACGCTTAAGGTTTTATGTATCAGGACTTAATATAAAAATCATCTGATCCTCAGCAGGTTTTAAAATCAGGTAAATGCAACCTCAGATGAAAAATAACACATGACATATTACACAGTGTCATTAGTTATTTACCAAAACCTAAGCCAAAATGCAGAAGCAGTGATTGTAATTTGTAAAACCACCATTAGCAGCAATAACCGGAAGTAATCATTTTCTGTGACTTTATCAGTGTCTCAAATTATTGTGGAGGAATTTTGGCCTACTCTTCATTGAGGCATTCGTTTATGTACAGATCGCTTAACCCTTTATAGGGCAATTGATTTTTGGTAATATTTGCGCAATTTATTTATGACACCCATCCCACGCCTCAGTGAGGTTAAGAAGCATGCGGACTTGAAGAGGGCATAATGTTGAATAACTATTGTAATGTTGCCTCATAACCCTTCCCAGATTGATGACTACCAACAATTGCACCTCTAAGTTAATTGCTGATTCTTTCCTCCTTGACATTGTGTTAGCACACACACTCAATTGCTCCAGACCACCCAACTAATAAAACTTTTATAGAGGTGCTCACACTTACTGATGATCAGTTAATCAAGTGCATTTGTCTAGCTGCACCTGGCTGCCACTTTACCCCTTTGGGCATATATAAGCAATAAAAGGTGTATTTATCTTTTCACACACTGCTTCTGTATTTAACTTAGCTTTTGTCAAATAAATAATGACAGTGTAATATGTCATGTTTTGTAGTTCACCTGAGCTTGTATTTACCTCATTTTAAGACCTGCTGAAGACCAGATGTCCTGACTGGCAAAACTGTAGGATTGAAAGACGATGAATGTTCTTTTTACTATGGCTGTAAGCTTTAAATAAGGAGGAATCACATTTCCGTCTTGTTTTTACTAGATATCTCTCATACAAGGGGCCCTCTGGATGGAAGCTTGTATGCCCAAGTGAGGAAGCGACGTGGACCAGGAGTGACTGCTTCACCAGCATCAACCAATAGCTGCCTCACCAGCAGTCCAACAGTGAAGTCCCAAACTTCCACCCAGTCCCAGCCTCTCACCTACACTTCTAATTCCAGCTGCTCCTCAGTCCCCTCTGATCACCTGGGTGACACCTCTCAATTCATTCATAAAAGAGAAAATATTGACTACCCATTGAGGAGAGGAGATAGGGAAGATGAAACAAAGGATAAGACGAGAGGAAAAGAAAGGGACAGAGAAACAGCGATTTTAGATGATCCAGACCCATCAAGTCCTGGAGGGTTGAGGCGAGAGCACTCGTGTTGCGGTCGAGCAAGTATGAAGTGTGGTGACATGGGGTTGGAGAGGGACAGAGAACCCTGTCTTCCCAATAGTCACTGTCTTGGACGTTGCAAAAGCATTAAAAACCATCCAAAAAGCCAAACGTTGCCAGTTTTACCATCCAAATCAGTGTCCCCTCATCCTCACTCAGCTCATATGGAGCTCTGCCATCGCCACAGTGCCCATCCTCTACCAGAGTTGCCATGGGAACGTTCAACCCCTCTTGTATCTCTACCCTTTGTCCACAGGTCACGCTACCCTTATTCCACCCCTGAACATGCACACCCACATAGCCACACCCTACCAGCCTCAAACAGACTCTGCACAGGGGAAGAGTGTCACCTCCTCCATTATTCCAGCCATGGCCCAGGGTCTCACCTCTCCAACCAGCTACAGCCCTCAAGCCCTTACAGAGAAATGTTCTTTGGCTCTCCTGCACAATCCTCTGCTTGCCCCTGTCAGGACTGTTCTGGCAGACGAGAAAACCAGTCAGCCTCAGTCAAAACATTACACTCAGCATACCCAGATCAATCAGAAACCCTACACTGGTCTCAAGGAACAGGTGTAGCTCCAACATGGGAAACTGAAAATCCATGGGACATTGCAAGAGAGGCAGAATTTTGGCAATGCAAATCCACTATGCCTGTATTTCACCTCTGCCAACCCTCTCTGGACCGAGCTCCAAATCTGGAACACCCTAGATTTGCTTTTGCACCTCACCAGAACTACCCAATCCCTCAGTCGCTAATAGATATACGGGATGGGGCCAGCAGTGGATACCACACACCTCCACACCCACGCCACTCTTGCCCCTGCTCACCTTATCAGTCATCTCCAGCCGAAAGCCATGAGAGCCGGGGTTATGCCTCAGGGTATCACTCTGGATCAGCCTCCCCTCTACCTGCTAGTAGCCCATCTCCTGGGAGAGGAAGGCTGCCCGAGACCCCATTGGGATCCAAAGACCAAACACACACTGAGCAACACAAAGGTGAATGGATGAATAGAAAGGACTAAGTGGATGGGTTCACATGCTTTTCTTTGTCTTGTATCACTCGTCTCTCTGTTCTGTTATACTTTCATCTCATATTTTTTAATCTCTCTTGTCAAAGTGGAAAAGGCCAAGACAGGTGCCGAAGATGACATATCCCAACATTCAGAGACTAAGTCTGATTCTAATGGTCAGTCAAGCACCCCTGGACCAGACTCTGATCATGACTACACACTTATTGGTAGCAGCAGCCCCACACACACAGAAGACAGGTGAGTGAAACTTTGCTTTCTGACATCTCACAATTCTGGAAAATACAGCTACATATCAAGATATGGAGAAAAATTTCTTTCGGTCCATATGTTGTCTTTCCATTAGTGTAAATGCTGATAGCCCTTCTCAAAGCCAGGAAAGATCTACACCTCAAGAAGCCAACACAAGTAACAGCAAAACCGTGAAACCGACAGAAACACAAACTCCAGGTTCAATCATAGCTATAAACCCCACACAACCATCAAGTGAGACCTCTGAGAGTAGAGGTCTTGATGGTCAGCTTGGAGCAGCCAAGGTCACAGGACACGCAGCTGGATCGAATCCATCACATGCTTCAAGCTATGCAACTGTCATTATCACCCCGGTTCAAGTGCAACTCAATGGTTCTGCACTCCCTAATGATACCCCGTCTGACTGCAGCAGAGGTGTATCTATAAATCCTCCAGCCAGTTTAAGTTCTAGCCCTTCCACCACTTCCCCAAATTCTCCTATTGGTTCCCCGGAGTTACAGTCTTCTCCTCAGCGCTCCACATCTGCCACAGACACAGCAGGACAAAGACTGACTCTAGACAGAGATAGCTCAGCTGACACTAAACCACCTTCACCTCTTCCTGATGGATATCATACACCAAGCTTTCCCTCAGCATCTTATTACTACCCATTACTAAATGTCCCCCATGTCCCATACACGGGGTACACTGCAGTCACTATCCCCGCCATCCAGCCACCGCTCCCAGAGAAAAAACGTTTTTCCACAACAGCAGGATCCCTGAATGGACACAATTCTCTAATTCGGGCGTCCTCGGCTCCTTCCCCAACGCATCACGTTACTTTCTGCCCTGCTATGGGCGAACAGAGAAGAGGGTCTGCACAACACAGCTGTAGGGAGGAGCCAGACATCAGGGTGAATGCTAAGTTTGTCCAGGACAGCTCCAAGTACTGGTACAAACCAGGGATCTCCAGAGACCAAGGTGAGAGCTTTAATGAAGCATGAATTTGTACATCAGGATGGTTCATATTTAACCCATATTAATGTCCCAACATTGTACCTCTAATGTTTCTACTATAGCCATAGCTGTGTTGAAGGACAAGGAACCAGGAAGTTTCCTCATTAGAGACAGTAATTCCTTCCAGGGTGCCTATGGCCTGGCCCTCAAGGTGGCCATCCCTCCTCCCAATGCCAACTTCTCTGGGAGCAAAGGTATCTATTGCACCTCTTTTACGCAGCCTAAGTTTAAGTTGCATCTGTGGATGTGACATCACTTTTGGCGCACAGTGCCGCTTGCGAGGTTGAGAGCGGCAGGTATAATGGGCCCATAAGGCAAGCAAACTGCAACAGAGATTTGAAAGAAAAGGGCGTTTAACAGAGTATCTAAATACACGCTAATGGTATCATTCTGGGAAAAGCAGCATTTTTGGTAGTTTTTTCAATCATGCTAAAAAAAAAAAAAGTAGTTTGTAATGGTGATACACTGTATTAATGTGTTTAAGAGGTTCATTATTATCATAATAAATTTATGGTCAGTCTAAAAGATATCACTGTATTATGCGATATTTTTGTTTATGCATCTCTGTAGTAGATGTTTGGCAGCAAAACAAGCTGCCTCTTTTTGATCCTTCCTTGCTTCTCAATCTCCTGTTTCCCAGGGGATCCTCTTGAACAGCTGGTGAGACACTTCCTCATCGAGTCTGGGCCACGGGGAGTGAAGATCAAGGGTTGTCAGAATGAGTCCTACTTCGGTTAGTTACACGGCAGACACATGTGCTGCCATGTAGTCCATATATTTGGGTTTTTAGAAGAGACACAAATTTTTTTACCTACTTATTTTTAACCTACAAACATGAAGTTTTTACATATTTACTTCATTTGAAGTCCTCAGATTTCTGTCTTTTAATCCCTTCTAATCCCTTCTTTTTCTTTTTGTCTTTGCCTCAGGAAGTTTATCGGCTTTGGTGTACCAGCATTCAATTACTCCCATCTCATTGCCATGTGCTCTTCGCGTCCCAGAAAAGGGTAATATTTGTTTAATTAGATTTAAAACAAAATACTTTTTAAAAAATAAAATTGTAACTTTTTTAAAGTAAGCTATATCTGTTATGGGTGAGCAGTTAAATGCTCCTCTATGAATAGAAGGCTATTTTAACAGTTTACAGCCTCTATTGTTTTGACAGCATTGATTGTTATGTAAATGAAATCCATGATGTTTCAGATCTGGTCGGGGAGCTTCAGGAGATGCAGAGTGCAACAAATACCAGCACTGCAGCTGAGCTCCTCAAACAAGGAGCAGGTAGTAGAAATGCTGGCACACATGCTGTGCAGTCATTTTACTGTTTACCTTTAACCAGCTGAGACTGCTCAAGCTCCATATTTGCACAGTCCTAACCAATAAGCACACACATATTAATAATATTCCTTATCTTTTTCATTTCGCTAATGAACCAGCGTGCAATGTGCTCTACCTGAACTCTGTGGAAACAGAGTCGTTAACTGGGCCTGAGGCGGTCTCTAAGGCAACCAAGTACACTTTATCACTGAATCCACGCCCGGTGGCAACAGTGGTCCACTTCAAAGTATCCTCTCAGGGTATCACACTGACAGACAGCAAACGAAGGTACTTATGAGGAACTACAATCTTACATATAATGGAGAGCATCACTTTATCATATAGTGAGCATCATTGGTAAAATTCTTTTGGTATTAGGTATTGTGTTGATTCTCTGATACACAATCAGAAGTGGCCCGACAAAGAGGTCTTAATGTTGTTTATGTTTACACAGGCTGTTTTTTAGGAGACACTACCCAATCAGCAGTGTCACCTTCAGCAGCCTTGACCCTCATGATCAGAGGTGGGTTGCTAAGAAACTAAAAACAGTTTTTCCCTTTGTTAATAAAAAGTACTTGTGTTTCTATGCTTGTCCTGTTAATCTTTAGTAACAATGAGATTAGATGTGTGTTTGCTGCTGCTGTAATGACTTATATTTTTCTAATATAAGTTCTTTTTGTGAGTTGCATATGTTTTATAGTGCTACTCTTGTGCCTAGTAAATCCGTCTCTGTGTCCTTGTCCTCTTTGTCTCTATTTGTGTACCCGTGCTTCAGGTGGACTAATTCTGATAGCACGTCAAGCAAGTAAGTGCTTGTGTGGCAGTGTTTTTCCTTATCAGTGATATTACCAGCTGGCACCAGGTGCTACTTTGCATGGCAGTTGATCACCACTGGACTTTGTCACTCACTTCCAGAGAGGAAATTTACTTTCCGTCAGTGTTAAATATGGTTTGCTCTCCATTCCATTGACCTCTCGTGTCTGCGCAGGATGTTTGGCTTTGTGGCGAGACGGACGGGTACTGCTACAGAAAACGTGTGTCACCTGTTTGCGGAGATGGACCCTGAGCAACCGGCTGTAGCAATTGTCAACTTTATCAACAAAGTCATGCTGGGACCACAGCTACGGAGATGAGAAAGCAGGAGAATTTAAAACACACAAAGAAACTCTGGACTGTTAGAGATCTGGGGGAGATATTAAAATGATTTTTGACATATTTTCTAATGGAGTGTGTATATACCATTTTTCTTTGCATTTATACAAATGGCATCACTGTGTTTGGCTGTATGACTGTTTTTATAAGAGAATCTAGTTCTGACAGATCACTGCTCTGTGGGTCAAAGTATTATTTAGAGGAATAGCCAAAGAGTGACCTAACCTTGGTGATATTCTCTGAGTAAGCCTGAAAAAGAGAGGTTTCATTTGGTTTGTTTCTTTTTCCTTTTTATTATTGTTGTTAAAATAATTTTTTATGTTATATTTGTTGTCATTTTCAAACTGTTCACACGATGAACAAACTTCACAGCCTGCATGAGCAAACGTCCATGTCATTTTAATAACATCTTCTATACATCAGTATCCAAAGCTAAAGAAAAAGGGCTCAGAATGTGGCAGAAAGTAAGAGTCATGTGTTAACTGGCATAGTTGCACTTATGTTCCCTATGCATTGCTGGAGAGAGTGAAGCGAGTTAATGAAAGTGTGTATTCTGATGATCCAAGGAAAAAGTGTCTGTGGCTGCAGTTTAGATCACTCATTACATATCTAAAAGACAAATCTGAAACATTATCGGTTTTGTCCTCACAGCATGAATACTAATAAAAGTATAACTACAAGAGAGCGTCAAGTTAACCAGAATTTAAAATGCAAACTATATATGATCTAGCAATATTTAAAGTAAATGGAGGAAAGCCTTAAGATTTATAGATTTTGACAAATATGCAGTAAATTAAGAGATCATAGACATAACATGACTATGAACAACTATTCTTATGTTGGTAATGTCATAATAAGAAAGTATAGAGAAGTTTTCCTGTTTTAAACATTAAACAGTATCCATTACATGAGTAAACTGATTCACTTTAAACCAAAGACTAGTGATGAGCCTTTTTTTTCTTTTTTAAATATATTTTTCAGTTTGGTATTTGTGTGTTTTCTATACACTGAGACAGTATCTAGATGACTTCAGCACAATTATTATTTTTCATATTCGTTTCTATGTAAAAGATGTAATATATTTTAGGTGTCTGCAGTGGTGAAAACAATGTTGTATGTCATATTTGACAAGCGCATTAAAGCAAGAACTTTAAACGAAATGCAAATAGATGTGTCATCATTTAATTTTTAAGTGTAATTTGAGACATTTTCAGTATACATAGTCATCTTTTTTGTTATCACTCGCATAAGAGAGTTATAGTAATTGTGACAACATAATTGCGCGTAAACGTGTGGCTGCTGGCTCCATATTGTGCATCTCACGTTTAATCTGGGAACAACCGCAGTCATACCGTTTGGATCAAAAGTACGAGGTCCCACCGAGATTTGAACTCGGATCGCTGGATTCAAAGTCCAGAGTGCTAACCATTACACCATGGGACCGGTTACGCTCAATCTGCGCATATACCGCTTCAAGTATACATACACAAGTGTAAGAAGCTCGTTTTTGACGTATACATTTTGCGATTATTATTCTGCTGACTGATCGGTTGTGATTAGAGTCATTAGTCCTCCAGTTTTATCTTGCCTAACGTCAGACTACTGACTTACGCAGCTGCCTAGTATTCCGACATTGCTGATTGCACGCACGCACACACGCGCACACACACATATACATGTAAAGCTAACCTAGCTAACCATAATAGCTTGTGAGACTCGCGGTGTCCAAAAAACATATAAATAAAAGCTAGCTCCTTATAAATATACGAGACATCCATGTAAAAGTTCAGACTATAGACGTAGTGTCTGTGTGACCGACACGGTTCATAAAATCAATACAACGCTGTATCGTACAGTTAATCACGTTAAGAAGCTAGCTAGCTATACGCCGTCCGATCCGATTCGACTGAATAAAAGCCTTGTTTTCAAAATAAAAGTTCCTAATTTAATTAGTGTGGATTTGGTTAAGTTTATGAACGAATTAATTGTGCAATTTTATACATATGAAAACTGAGGCTTTGTTACTGTGATTTTTTTTAAAGCAATAACATTAAAAGTGCCTATATTTGAAATTATTAACCCTGAAAAATGAGTCATAAACTATGAAAGGCTTCACTGACTGGCCTTTGAGTAAGCCACCAGCCCAAATCTTGGTGTTGTTTAAAGCGCCGATAGTGAACTGAGGTAACAGGGGTTAGTAGGTTTTTGCATTAGACATAACAAAGACACAGAAACTATATTAGGTGTTCCAAAGCACCTATTAACCATACACTTGAGTACTTTTCAAACTCAGTTGTTCAATCCAACACTCAAAATTTAAATCAGCTGACAGGGTTGAGAGCCATAAGTTGCTTATGTAATAACGTAAGACTTTCATACTTTTTTTTTTCTTTTGTCATTGAAACAACAAAGGCTTTGCTTTGTTGTAATTGCTGGAATAAGCTCATCTGGTACATAAAGGTACGTTTTTATGGCAGGCACTCAGGGATTTATGGACGAATAGCTCTATGCTATTCTGAAACAATCTAACCCGGCGAGATTTACCGCAATTGCGTGGTTATATCACAGGGACCCATGCGTGCACATAAAGGACGACGAGTGAACATGCTCTTCCTCATTCTCCCAGAAGAGGGAACTAGAGCAACTTTAATAAGCGGCTGGATCGCCACACTGCTCCCAAAGGATAAGGATTTCTCTTAAGATTTCAGTGAGTAAAAGATCACGCTCAGCCTCACCGCACTATTATTCTCAAGAAGTGGATCATGCAACAACACACATACCTGTCTTCAATATGTGCGCGTGTGTGCATGTGCGTGTGCTTTATAAAGTCCAGGAACAGCTTCTTTGCCCTAATGGCCAACTCCTGAGTAATTCTAAAAAGGGGAAAAAAAAACATTAGAAATTTAAAGAAAATGTTTAAAGATGACAAAGGAATTCATAAAGTGAGCGAGTGAATGCAGACCTTTTACAATCCACACAAGGAATTTGTCAACATAGTTACTAAACCTAAGCTATATATAACTACTGTTTGTGAATTGTTGACTTTAACAGACCATGCAAATAAAATTATATTAGAAATAATATAGAACAGTACAGTATAAGTACTGAAGATGGAATGGAAAAGGCTGATATTCTGTTATGAATTTACCAGACAGATAACTGAATCTGCCAGCTCTGGAAATTACATTAAAGCAGTTATTTCCCCCCAAAAATCAAAATAAATAAACTGTAAAGTTTGTAAATAGGTTGTTTTGGTCCTGCCCGACTTTATAGATCTTCAGGCATGTCCTGCGCTAAATGTCCTGGAGAGATGGCCGTTTATTGCTGCTGAAAAACAGTGCTGTTTACATCACCTGCTGCATAGCTTTACAGTTCAGGGTGGTGCAGCCTGGACACCATGCAGTGATGCAGCTGCTGCAGTTACTCTCATTCACGCAGATTCAAAGGTTCTGAGCATTTTCGGAGCCATGATGAATTTCATGTTTAAATTACCTGTAATACTGAGCCAAAGGAACTGAAAACTGCTGACCGAGTAAAACATATTGATCATGTTGTTTCCCTCTTTGTCCTTGTTACTTCCTGAATCTCAGCATCGTGTCTTTCATCTACCCCGTCACCATATCAAGGGGGCTCTTCTTTCCTGGCAATAGCGGTGTTTACTTCCACTCTTGTCACATGAAGCCAGCTTGATGGAAGATACCACAAGAAATATGTGGACGGATTTACATCTCCGCATAAAAATGCAGCTGTTTCATAACAGTACCACATTTGTAACCAAAACTGGCAGATTGTATATGGTTTGAGATTTCTGCAACCAGATACTTTGGATCTGGATGCCAGAAATGTGTTTTTTTTTTGTTATTCCCCATCCCCCTACCCCAGAAATTGGACTATTGTTGAAGTGCAGAATATTCAGACTTTTTTTCTCCTTCTGTGAAAATTTAAGAAGTGACTGTGGCAGCTGTTGTGTCATTCTCAGACTGATAAATGTGAAGCTCTGCCACAAAGTTAAGTGTGATCATTGAGAAATGCCGTAGGTGTTAGCATGCAGTGCTGAGAATAACAGTAGAGGAAGTGCCCATTTTCACCACCAGTAGCCTGCCTGTCAGCAAGTCCAAGATTCACTTGCACATAGTGGTGCTCAGACATGGTCCCTGAGGGTGAGGGGAATTATAATGAATGCTGCATTGTAATCAACAATCTTCTCAGTTACAGTTTGTTGCTTTTGTCAAAGAGATGGTGCATTGTGAAGAGTGCTGGCACCCTCAGCTGATCTACTGCTTGCTCTAAAGTGCCGACCATCGACATTGCCTGGGGGAAGTGAACCCATGAGGGCTTTGACCGGCAGCCTGAGGCATGTGATGATGACAGATGTAAGTGGAACAGGGTGGCAGAACCTCAAGCAGGATATCCTGCGCTTCATAGGCATAACATAGATGCATGCTGCTCTGCATAGCAGGACATCTGCCAGCTGATTTTACAATTTAGCTTGGAATGATCTCAGGTACTTTAGGTGATCTGGTGGAACTCAGGGTGCTACTCTAGATCGCTCTGAAGAATTGAGTACTGTTAGACATACTATTTCTTCCTTTAAGTCTCAAACGACATGGAGAATGTGTTTGTTTAGGAGTGAGGCAGACACATGTGGCATTGCTGGGCTTCCCTTGGAGGCTCTGCAATCGCTGTCAGACCTCCAAGCCTGTCCCTCAGACGTCCTCTGTAATTTTTTAATTTTCCACTTTCGGTGCATCAGCACTATTTTGCACAATAGATTTGGAGCTGCTCTGCAAAGTATGTCACTTCAGCAAATTATTTTACTTGTGGCCATAATAAAAACATCATAATTCATTATAATACACTAAGTGCTCCGCTGTACCATAAATGCACATCCTCTAAATATACAGTCCCAGCTCTGGCAGCTTGGCTGTGCGATCAGCTGATGTCCTGTCATTTTACACTACATAATAACCAAAAGTCAAATCTAGCTGTCCTTAGAGCACATTTCAGTTTAAGCCCTGTTGCTATGAAAGTTATTTATGTGTCTGCACTAGTGCCACGAAAACTATTCCCATAGTTTTAGTGGGTCAGTGTTTCTGATTTATTATTTCCACTCTTCTGGTTTCCAAGCAGCAAGCCAGCTCACGGAGAAGGGCCGGAGCATCTGAGGACACAAAATGGCTGGGCCAGGATACATGTCTGACATGGGTGCTGTGGAGCCAAATAAACCCCTCGCAGCAGAATGGCTTGATCCAGTGCTGGTGCCAGACTTGGAAACAGCCCAAGCCACAGGACAAGGATCAACTCTCCATGAGCATTAACCTAACACCCACACTTTACTACCAGTTACTGCACATAAATCAACACCTAATAAGCTTATGACACATATCTAAGGTGCTGGCGGGCCTCTGAATATGCTAGTTCTGAGGTTGCAGATAGAAAAGCTGGCAGAAACATATCTGTAGTCGACAGTGAACGTTGCACATAACCTCAGATTTTATGGTTCAAGACAAATTATTTAGTGGTCTGTATTTAATGTTTTGCCAAACAGTGGGTACTAAATGTATAACTGTCAGACAAGGAACAGACCAGAATATTTAGGGAATGTTTGTTGCAAAAATTCTTGTTGTTTTGAAGCTAAAGCAGTGCTCACAGGGGATTTAGAGAGCAGAACAGCAGTACACAACGAGCACTATTAGATCAATGCAGAGATAATTGGAAGGCTTGTGAGGCAGCAAAGTACCTGATACAATCTGATGAAAAGAGGTGGCTATGCAACATGTCTATGTGTATAAACTCACTAGTCCTCACCCACCTTCCTTTATATATATATATATATATATATATATATATATATATATATACAGAGATATATATATATATATATATATATATATTTTTCTA
>VUQJ01045641.1:16498-27189 GCA_015108635.1 Andinoacara biseriatus
ATGAAGAAAATTTTTTTAATTTTTTTTTTTTTGCTTGGGGTTTTTAAAAAAAAAAAAAAAGTAGTAATTCCTTGATTTTAAGCCACAGGATAAGGAATGGCTGACAAAAGGTGTACAAACCTTAATTTTTGTGACCATTTTGGCTAAAATACGAAGGCAAAAGTCCGGGCCATCTTGTTTGGTCTCCAGGTTTCCTCCACAGTCAATCCCGATACTAAAATTCACCATGTTTCCCAGCCAGACATCCTGATCCTGGTTGCATACAGGGGTTAAAGTGGGATTTGGCAGGAGGGGGAACTCTGAGGTCAGAAGACCAGCATTGGGAACAGACGCACTTAGAAATAAGCTCCAGCGGATTTTTCATTGCGTTCAGGCTGTAATCAACTGACCTGTGCTGCTATTCAGATAGTCACTGCTCTCTGTGGATTTAGCCAATTCAACAGCATATGAACAGATATATGAGATACATGAGTGATTTCCAACCCCCAATAACAACCATGACAGGAATACTGCAAACTAAGCAGTAAAGCAGCCTTTGAATAACTCCAGATGAGTACACTTCAATCTAATTCTTCCAGATGTTTCACAAAAACATATTCACCTGTAAATCAGGTATAGCTCCAATATCTCCATGGCGTCACTGGGAGCCACACCATGAAACTAATCTGCATTAAATGTACAGCAGAATGCACTGACTTTACCGAGCATCGCTGACATGTTTGCGCATCTTGCGTTACCGTAATTATAGATGGACACATTTTGGGGCTACCCCTCTGAAAGAGCACGAAATCTAGAACTGCATGTGGGAGAAATGGATTCAAATAAACAGCTACAAAACCTGCAAGCAAACCTGTAAGGAACTCCTAAAGACACCTCAGCATGTGTAATCGTCTGCTTCATTATAAGCAAGCTGCCTGTTTCATCGCGGCCCTCACGGTCGATGACCCGCACACCACAAAAACATCTGTGGACAGATGAGAAGAGCAGAGCAGACAAAGAAGTAGAATCCTTTAGCAGCAGAAGTAGTTGAAGGTGGCAAACTAGTTTTAGGACATTTCCCCATATTTTTTTTTGCTGTTTTATAAAATGCAGATTACAGTAAATAAAAACTGAAAATGTGAAATAAAAAAATACAATTTGCTTAAAATGTTCCAGAAATTTCAACGTGACCTCATCTCTGACCCTGAGCTGTCCCTGTTAACAGGAGCCGCCGGGTCTCTTTCTGCTTTCAGATTGAATCTGTAATTGTGTGTGTGAAGATCACAGCGAGTCAACACGAGGCTCCCTCTGTGCGATAAAGGGGAACTTCCTCTTTGGTTGTTCTGTGGTAACCTTCACTAAGAGCCAGCATCACTACTGAGACATGAAGCTGGTTTCAGACAGATTGCGTCATTTAACAGTCGTCACACCAACAGGTGGCGCTCCAACTGCAGTCTGATTCGCACAGATGATGACGAGGATGATGATCTTTTTTTTTGTTCTGTTTCAGTTTGGAGGTTTGTCTCGCCTGAAGGTGATCTCGGACCGTCTGACCCTCCGTCGCCCTCCTCCGTATCAAACGGCCGCACAGCTCGTCTCCGACATGTGGGCTTTGTTTAACGACGCCTCACAGGTACGCACAGGCAGGAATAAATTATGCAGACTACATGTGGAGTAAAACACAAAGCCTAATGAATTCCTTTCATTATACTTTTAACGAGGTTTATAATGAGGTTTCGTGTTAAACCAGCGAAACCTTACTGAGGTTAAAAAAGGCTCTCGAGCTCGGCTCTGTGAGGGGAGTTTGAGCACGATGGATATAAAGGTCTGAATGATGTCGTGATGTTCCTTGGTGCTTCTCCACAGTTGATTGTATTTGTGTTACTTTAACTGCTGCAGCTGTGAATGTGTCGTCTGTTCCAGCGTCGTGTGTCAAACACCTTCCTGCTGCTCAGTTTTCTGCCTGTTACTGTTTTCACTCGAGCCTGTTAATGAGTTTCATTTTAAATGTTGGTGTCGCTCTTCACGTTTCGATCCTTTGACACTGGCACGAAATCACCAGATGGACTTTATGAACATTGATTTACTTGTTGCCGGCGGGTTTGTGGCGTGTAAACCATTATCGCTGGTACCTTTTGTGTTTGGGTCAAACAGCTAAAGTTGCTAAGTGCCAGATTATGCTTGTGAATTGCAGAGGAAGAAGTGGATTTTTGCTTTTTTGTGTTTTGAATAACTGCAGGCAGAGTTTACAAAATTTACCTTTAACTGTCACCACTAGATGGCAGCGTTTTACCAGAAAATACGGGATTTGGGCTGAGATCAGGGTGGTGCAGTGAACAGTGGGTTCAGCTTTCTGTGGAGTTTGTGTTTCCTGCAACGGTCCAAAGATGAGTCAGTGAAGCTGAACGCTGATCTAAACTGGCCGTAGGTGACAGTCGTTTTCACTCACTTCCTGTTGGCCGTGCAATGGACTCGCCAACTGATCAGGTGATCACCTAATCCTCGCCTCTCATCCTATGACACCTGTGCCCGAAGCAGCTAAGAAAGCTAATGGAGCTCTGATATTATTGGCTCAAGCCAATACTGGTACTGGTCTGTTTGCTGTAAACATGCTGTAAACATGTGATAGTTGGTGATTCTGGGCTGTTTAAGTGCCTCTTAACACACTTGAGTTTCTGAATTGTCTTCACTCACTGACTCAGAAAGCTGAACATCAGGATGATCCATCACTCTGCCTTTTGTTTCTTGTTTTCAGGACGATGAGTTGAACAAACTGCAGGAAAGTTTCCAAAAGAAGTTGGTGGAAACTTTGAGCTCAGTGCTCCATCCTTCACTCCTGACCGCACCAACGGCAAACCCACAACCTGCAGACGGCTCACATCACAGCAGAGATGACGAGTCGGAGAGCTCAAAGGCTGAAGAGGAAGCGGAGGTAATACCAGCATCCAAACTCAAGGACTTCAGGAAGAGGCTGAGAGACTTTCTGCATCTGAACGGAAGTCCAGGAGCAAAGCGGGCAAAGAGAGCGGACCAGTGAGGAGGATTTATTAACCAACAAAACTCTGATGCCAAACAGCTGCTTTCTTTTTTTTTACCTGTGGATTTACAAGTGACCTCAGCAAACTGTATTATTACAAATTCTTTACATCCATAATAAAGTAGAAAGAAAGCAATGAAAAATTTCCTGTCACAGTTTCCCGTAGAAGCCTGACGTCTTTGTCATTACTTTGTTTACCCGTGTAGCAGTGAGAACCCAGAGATTTAACTTAGTGTGACAGAAAAGGGGAAAATGTAGAACAGACTTGCAGCTGATTAGTTATGTGTAATTAGTTGATTTTATTTGTGTAATTAATTGACTGAACTCTTAAAAGAAGGGAATTGAGACGCTAAGATGACTCTAAAAATTGTGGAAAAGGAGCGTTAGGATAAAAACCTGATTCAGATTTGATCACAGATTTATGTATCTGTCCCGTCATAATTCCAGTGATGAGTGCAGGAGCTCCTCCAGTGTGTCGTTACTGCAGACTGATTTTCATTGTCAGGAAGTGGCCAAACTCAGAGGCAGATCCTGCAAGCAGCAGCTGGAGCCGACATCAGGGTGCTTCTGCAGACGGCAGACGTGCTAAAGGCTGCACAAGGTGCACGAGGAGAATTTAAACCTGGAAAGGTCTTTGACTTATTCAGACCTGTTCCTGAACTTTGTAAATGATAAAAGGTGATTTTATTTATTTTTAGATTTTGTTTCACAGTGTGAAAACATCTCATTTCTAGTTACAAGTTCAGTAACTTGCTAAAGCACTTTTCAGACACAGTTACTGTGTGCCTTACATTAAACCCCTGCATGATAACGGAGCATGAGCAGAAATCCCAGCAGACAAAGTTAAATGAAGGAAGAAGTGTGATCAGTTAGAAAACATCAAAGATCTTTTATTGATGCAGAGAATGATGGGTTAGGGACCTGCAGCCACACATTACTCTGCTCGATACACAGTTTATTTCTGTCCTCCATTTGCAGCATCTGCGGGGCAGAGACTGATGATTAGAAACTGTGGAAAACAGTAGTTCTAATGTCCCCACTCCAATGTTGACCCTTTGTGGTTTAAGCAGGCCAAAACAGAAGCCAAGTTCTGGAGTGCTTTTGGGCCACTTCATAACCCTGAAATACTCGCCCTCAAAGGAGGAGGGGTACAGCTGATAGCTGGACTCAGAGTAGCAGGAAAATATTTTCAGAACCTAGCACGATTTCTGATCTTTATGCTGTTTTTTTTTTTCTCTGCTCTATTTTTCTTTTTTTAACAAAAGGTGACTGAAATGATTCGTCTGCACATTTAAGTCATTTTTAGGGCCACGGGGATGTCATGCTTCTCATTTTAGTGCCTTATTTGAAGTAAATGTAACAAAGTCCCGCTGTGTGAGATTGTCGACCATTGTGACTGATAAAGAAAAGTAAGATATTCATTCAGATGTGAAGCCCTCAGGATACAGATCTGAAAGAGGCTTTACCTTATTTATTATGGAGCCCTTTCAGTGCAGTAATGGTACTTTTACTAGTATTTGAATACTACCTGGTGTGCCAGGTGAGGCAGCTTATTGGCCATGACGTGTTCTCACTTTAGTATTCCCGCGAAGGCTGAGGAGCTGAGGTCTCCAGGGTGTAAAATTCCCATTGTGTTGATGTTTACAGTTTGAACAGAGTCAAAGTTTCTGGTGTGTGAGGCGAGTTTTCTCCTCTGCAGCAGCTTCTTTGTTTCCTCTGGTGTGCTTGACGTGACTTTTATTAATAATTGATGTTTTTACATATGCTTTTTGTGTTTTCTGTTTAATTCTCTGCATATTTAAGTGCATGTGAACAAACTTTTTCATAAACGAATGACTACATCTGTGATGATTCTTTACTCTATACGTATAAATCAGATCAACTCTGAACACATTTTATGTCTTTATTTTCATGGCAGTGTTTTCAGTAGCTGGAGTTATTTTAACAGGGAAAATGTTATTTGCCTCCATCTTTTATGTGTAATGCTCCTCCAGGAAAATTCAGTTTTCTGCTGATAGATTTTGAGAAAAATGGAAAAGGTGGTTCAGATGGAGACCAGCAGGTGGAGCCAAAGAGACACAAGAAGGGAAGCTTTTCTTTCATTGATGTTTTGACCAAATCTGCACCCCTATCTCCGCAGCACTCCACAGTCTTTCCTGACTGTAACCCTAAACTGCAGTGCAGAGACGTCCTGAAATGTCCCCACCATGCAAAATGGTCCCTGCACTGCAAAAATGTCCCCATAATGTAGAGATGTCCTAAATGTCGCCACAATGCAGAACAGTTTGTACTGTGCAAAAATGTCCCCACACTGCATATAGGTCCTAAACTGTCCCAACAATGGAGAAAGGTCATAATATGACCCCACAGTGCAGCATGGTTATCATGGTGCAAAAATATCCTAAAATAGTCCCACAATTAGGAAAAGTCCTGAAATGGCCTCAAAGACACCAACAGAAGCACGTACATGCTCTCAAATCTCTCCCCATCTCCCTCATTACTGCTGCTTGTTCCAATAAGACTTCAGATAAGAACTCTCCACCAACCACAGACTGCCTCCGAGGCCCCGCCCACACTGTGTATATAAAGGCTGAGTTCTCGAGCGGGCCCTCCAGATCTTTGATATCTGTTATAAGCAGAGCCTGAACTGATTCCCAAATGGTGGTACAGGAGAAAAGCCGGGTGGAGGTGATGGAGGGAAACCAGCAGAGGGTGGAGGTGAACATCCTGCTGCTTGGAGCTCACAATGTCGGCAAGTCCGGTGAGTAAATGACGAATTCATGTTCAGAATATTTGTTTTTCTCAGATGCATCATTTTATGTTTAGTTCTGTAGTGTTCTCAGATGTAAATTAAATCTGAATTATTTTATTGAATCAGATATTTATGATAAATATTCATCTCCCCTCTTATATTTCCAGTTAATTTTTTTTTCTATTTAAAAACCAGCATGAATTAATACCGTAATAAAAAAAGAGATCAACAATATTCTGTTGAATATTTATTTGAATCAAATTAGATTTGAATTATTCGTTGTGTTCAAGGATGTTTTCACATTTATGTGTTTTCAATGTGACATGTCAGTTTTTTTTGGCTGTTCTTAAAAGTTGAATTTTTTTTTAACGATATTTTTTCTGTGTCTATAGCTCTCACCGTCCGATTTCTGACCAGAAGATTCATCAGCGAGTACGGCGATATCGGTGAGACCTCCGTCTGTTTAGTCAGAGAAAACATTCATGTTCATTCCCTGATTGATCAAAAATGCAGTTTATTTTTTCAGTATTATCAATATTTATTCATGTTTCCACTGTATTTCTTATTTCAGAGTCGGTTTACAGCCGAGTCGACAGAATTGATGGACAGGAGATCTGCTTCAACATCTGGGACTCTCAATACACACAGGTAGGTCCCCACCTGGCTGCAACACACACACACACACACACACACACACAGAGGCATGTTTATAGCACTTAGGAGGCCTTTACATTGACTTACATTAATTTCACAGAACAAGTCTCCACTCTAAAATTTGATAATTTATTAAGCTATTTTTTTTTTTTTTGGTTCCCAAAGTGAGCCTGAGCAAACAGATTAGAAGTACAACAAGAATCGCATCAATGCAAGAGCAGCCCAAAAACACAGGGGTAATCGGTGTACATCAGTGTCTAGTCACCAACATTGCACGTTCCTATGCTAGCAACTTATCAATCAATAATCAGTCCCGCCCTTAAACCCTATTTTATTGTCCTTTTAATGTCAAACTGGGAACACAAGTAATAAAATAAACATTGTGTTGTACGGAATAAGACTTGAAACTTGATTGTGACCTCAACCTTGTCAGACAAGTGTTTACTGAGGTCACAGATCAAGTAAGCAGGAGGGTCATTTTCTAATAGAATACCTCAGAGTCACCCCCTGATGGTCATTAGAAAGAATGCAGGTTTCGTTTTTCAGACTCGGGAGTTAAATTAATAATTTATTTCCAGTTTTTGGAAGTAGAAACTTCATGCGGCTCAGTCTCTGCTCATGAAGGAAGTCAGCTGATTAGTCTGGAGGACCTTGTTTCATAAATTTGCATAAAAAAAAAAAAAAGGAAAGAAACTCATGTTAATGATGTGTGAGTACTGGACCTGCTTGTGTTGATGTGGTTTTCAGTGTTTGTGCATCTGCATTCCCTACAGGCCGGAGAGAAGAGTTCCTCCATCAGCGACAAACAGCTGCAGTGGGCTGATGGGATGATCCTGGTCTACAACATCTGTGACCGCAGCAGCTTCGATGTCGTCCAGCAGCAACTGCAGCAGATACGTCGCAGCAGGAAGCCGTCCTCTGTCCCCATCATTATCGTGGCAAACAAACGTGACCTACAGCGGCACCGCAGCGTCTCTGGAGAGGAGGGACGGCTGCTCGCTCTGTCCAAACACTGTGGTTTCTTCGAGGTGTCAGCAGCCGAGACGTACCACGGCGTCCTGGTGGTGTTTCACCGGCTGGTTGACCTTGTGAAAGAGACTCGAGCGATAAGAAAGAGCACGGCCGGCGTCCGAGGGATCGTCAGGAGCGTGTCGGCAGTGTTCGGAAAGAAACGGGCAGAGTAGATTGAATGTGCAAAGGCTATTTTTTAGCGATTCTGATGAGGTGATTGTGTCAGAGTGAGAACTTCCTGTCAGATGCCTCCTGAGAAAAGTCGAAGGTCAGATACGAGATGGACTGAGGAGGTTGTAAGAACGACTTTTTGCTTGAAGATCGACGATAAAGCTAGTCAAAGGAAAGTTGTTTCAGAGTAAAGAGGGGCCCCCGGAGCTGAAGACCTTTAGCCGAGCTCGCGAGGAGGCGATAAACATCTGTCTTATCAGACACTGGCATGAAGTTTGCTTCATCTTCCTCGGAGGATGAATCCTAATCACCCTGGTGGTCCTCTGACTTTTCCATTCCAAGGAGAAAGGAGTTTTAACTTCCATCAGATCAACTGATCAGCTGGCTCCACAGAGGATGAATCCCACTGACTGTGGTCATCTGACATCTGGTTGGCCTATTTTTTAACATTAATGGTGCCCACATGATGTGTATTAAAATTTCACGTAGGGCTCAGTGATACGTGATACGTGCCCTTTATAGAAACATTTGTGGTCCTAACATAACGTGCCATCATGGGCCCAACACTTTAATGTGTTCCATTCTTTGATTTTATTACCAAATATGTGCAATAATACAGACTGTGGCATTTGCCTTGTGTATAAATGTAGCAAGCATTAAAATATACTTGCTTTATTGCCTGAAAACATTTTAACAACTCTGGCATGATGAATTCTGTTGTGATGCTTCGAAACATCTGAAATCATCAGGATGCTGCAGTCTGTTAGACTTTCAGTGTCATCAAAGTTGTGAGTTGGGCGTCTTTAGAATTGATTCTGTCGGATTAAAAACTGGTTTAAATGTGTATTCGCTGACTATCAGTTTTTTCTGGTTGTGATTTAAAACTTTGTTGGTTTTCAGTGTTTCAAACTAAATAACAGAGACTTTTCAGGGTTTCTGCAGGTTCCCCCAACCCTACATTTACACCTTCTGGGACCTGCAGAAATCGTGGACGTTTAACCCCCGACTGGCAGAGTGGTTACCAACGCCCCAAACCCCATCTGTTTCACAGCTGACCCCAGCTATCTGGGATATACAAGAATAAAACTACTGTACTGTAAAATGTGTGTGTTGGTGAATGAAGGCTGCTTCTTTTTTGTAAATAAATTATTTATTCAGATCAGTGTTGTATGTCTTTTTGTTCCTCCTTCGAATTAAAAACTGAGTAAACAACATGAACCAAAGCGACAGCGGTCCTCTGAGGTTTGACGAAGCTTTTATTTTAACATGTGGCTCAGTCAGATACACTGGTGTCAGAGATACAGTGTCAGCCATAAAACTAATAAATTCTAAAATACCAAATTTATATTCATTAAAAATGATTTAATGAGCCTCATCTAGTTTCTGTCCAAAGAAAAATAATCACGTCTTAATGTATTTATGTTTAAACATGAAATATTTCAAGTGTTGGTTAATTTGGACAACCCCTCATCAACCTGATTAGATTCTATTATTTTTACATCATAAAATTCATCCTTTAACATTCATCCAACCAACCAAACCCTTCCATTTTTATTTAGCCTGTATATTAAGAACCTCCTGAAAGATACAGCAGCATGGAGAGGATGCTGTGGTCTGCACATAAACTAAAACCTGTCTCCAAATATATTACTGCAGTGAAATAAAGTACCAGGCAAAAGTTTGGACGCATTCATACTTTTATATTACAGAGTGATCAACTGATTCAAGTTGGGGATCTGAGATATCTGTCAGAGAAGCTGATTTCAAGTTATAAATTGGTGACGCTTCTGCGACTCAATACGGGCCCACAAACCAGCGGTAGCTGAGGGAGGTCATCTGATCATCCAGGACTGGGATGGGAAGCTGTAAATGGTCAGGGGTCACAGGCTGTAGTAGGTGGGGTATCGGGGCAGGGTCAAACCTCAGTGTGGTGTTTAGGAGTTGGGTGTTTCTGTAGTGTTGGTGGCGTTTTCGGAGGAGTTGGGGGTCAGGTACTCGAAGGCCTTCTGGCTCTGGGAGACAAATTGTTTGAGCGGAGTGAGGAGCAGCTCAGTGGCAGATGGCCGTCGAGGGGCAGCGCCTTCGGAAGGGAGGGGCATGCCCTCCACCTCTGGGGTCTGGGGCTCCTTCAGGCTGGAGCGACGACGGCCACTGGGAGGGTCGGGGTTCACGGGCCCACCTGATCCCTGTGTAGCGCGGGAGAGCAGACTCCGACGGCGGCGAGGACGGCTGTCCATGGCCTTCAGGAAGAGACTGTTAGTTGAGCTGCGACGGGATGACCTGTCGGATACAAACTCCTCCTGGTTCAGGAAGTCCTCCACCTCCTGAGGAGATGGCTTCTGGAGCTGAAAAAGACGTGGAGTGTGAAGTTAAAAACTCATGTTTCAGGTGTGTTGCAGGTATGTTTCGGGTGTTTTCAGTTCCCCGGCCTACGTGGACTCACCATGTTGTAAAGCGGCGTGGTGTTGATCACCAATTGCAGGATGATCTTAGTCAGTTCCCTCAGCTCCTGAAGCAGCGTCTGGATTTGGACCGGTACCCCTCGAACCTGACGGACCACACTCACCTCTGCTAACATGGTGGCCCGAACTCGGACCGCATTCAGAGAGGCCTCTCTGAGGTTTTCTGCTTGGTACACCAGTGCTACCAGGAGGCTGTGCATGAATTGCAGCAGGTCACTAGACAGCCTGAGGACCTGAAGCAGCCCAACCTGAAGGAAACAGACAGGGCAAACAGCTGGGAGCAGGTACAGCAGTGTAGATTCATTTAGATAGATATCTAAATTTTGGCCAAAATATGACATAGGCGATTATGCTATTAGGCTGACGATATGCAGGACAGGTAAAGGTAAGTCACAACTCTTGAATTTTTGTTTATGTTAGCTATCATTAAAAGATGCATGAATTCAGTTTGTTCTAAACTGAATTAACTAATGAATCATTTGATCAAGTTTTCACTCCTCAACCTCCCTTTATCTTCACCTTCCATCCTTTCCTTCCTTTCCCTCTGCACAAACCAGAATTCCTTACAGTTTATTGGACCGTTTAATGGATCTAAAAAAAAAAAAAACACAATCAAAGATGACAT
>VUQJ01045647.1:0-11775 GCA_015108635.1 Andinoacara biseriatus
TACCTTTGGAACAAAAAAAATTACACATTAACATTTTAAATGTAGTATTGTATGTAGTATGTAGTAAGTATTGTATAATATTGTTTTCAGTCTCACTATTTGGAATTTCAACTTGAGGGAAATAATGTCGAGATAAAATGCAAATGGAATGAGAAATTGTTGATTCCAAATATGAACTACAGCCCTGCTCAAAATCTTACTAAACACCTTAACTAATAATATCTTGCATCTCTGAACTATTCACTGAAAGCTGTCACTACAGCAGTATCTGCAGAGGAGCAGACATTCAAGCTCACTCACCCACGTCTGTCACTGTAATTAACAAATCCAAAGACTGGATGCAAAACAGCTCAGTGATGCCCTTAAACAATAGTGTATTCAAACGCCTGTTGTTTTTTGGCACGCAGATATTTCAAGGTATTGATTGCTGAGAGTCATAAATAACAAACAGCCCCATATGGTTATGTAAGAAACCCGGCCAGCACAAGTAACAAATATGTGATAAAAAAAATAAATAAATAAAAATAAATCACATCAAATATGTTATATATTTGTGGACATTTTGGAGCCAAATCTGAGCTTAGATGTTTCAAAACATCTGAAAGTCCTAATTAGATTATGCAGGACTCCTTGGATGCCACCTTGAATTACACGAATCTTCTGGTACAGACAATTGTCAGCGAGGACAGAAACGCTCTTGTTGTGAAGTGCTCTCTGTAGCCTTCTTAACAGGATTATTCTGCTCGTGACAGTGCAGTTTCTAATGGTTTAGCCAGCTACATCGAGCTTCTACACCTCTATAATTGGGTTAGAATTGCGATTTGTTGAAAGGCTGATGCACTTCAAGGTTATCGCCCATTTTGGAAGGACACGTCCTTTCATTTTTTCTCTACACAGCTCACGCGGGCTAGAAAGACATCGTCCCTCATTTTAAAAGGTCAGTTGTTGATGAGTAAATAGTTACGTAAATCTATATTCGATTTCGGTTGGAAGGGGTATTTCAGATTTGATTGCATATTTGGAAATAAGGATGATTAGATATCCTTATGAGTGATGACTTTTCTTGGAAGACGTGCAAAATTTTCAATCCATATAACATAGCTGTATGTATTTGAAGCATGTACCAGTACAAAATCATTACAGCCCATGACAGATATATGTTCAGAGGCAGTACAGTTAAACAGAGCAGAAATCTCATTAAAGACAGCGTGAGTTCACCGGGGTGCAACAAATGACGAGCTGACTTTTATGGCCTCTCTGTGTTTTTGCACTGGTGTTGATTGAACTTTATGGTACAGCAGAGTTGATCAAGTCATTGTTTCCTCTATATCAGTATCAATAATGTTTTATTAACACAGTAGGTAGCTCTTAATTATCAGGAATTTGCTTCAAGAAGGCAAAATTTGACCAATGACAGAATCAGCATGAAGCTCAAGTCACACAGATTACAATGGATTTTAAAAAAAAATACAATTTAGACCTTTGACCTTTGGGTACATGCTTCAATGCGCTAATGGGCCAAACACAAAATAGAGCATGGTCTTGGTGACCAGCACACTCCTCTTGCCCTACTGTGGCAAAGTGTGAACATATGAACAAAGTGTTGTGCTTTTATTTCATTAGATATTTTCAGTGTTTTCTGAGTCACAACTTTTTTCAAGCAATTGAAAAAATGCATCTGAACGAATGTCGCACTGGCTTGTTAGGACCCTGCAGACATCAATGGCTTTTTAGTGCGACTGTATAATAAGCTAAATTTATTACTTCGGGCATTTGATGAAACAGTCTTACTTAATTTGTTTTGACAAATACCTACATAATCCCTTTAAAATGTTTTTGCTGTAACAAACATTACTGAGTCACACTGCTGACATTTTGACTCGTCTCCTTCATGCTGCAGTTGCACTAGATTTTACATGCTTACCCCATAAATTTCAGAGTGGCTGGTGTGCATGAGTTACACAGTCTTACTTGGGGTAGAATTTATTTCACTATTCAAGGTAACCTGTACACACTGTAATGCAGTAAATGCCAATGTCTTGGCTATTTTTGAGATGTGGACACTTCAGCCTCTCAGTCGTGCATTTGAAATGATTGACCTTGATGCTTTATGCCTTCACTGTTTAACGAACCCCAGACAGTCTGGCACTGAATATTTAATGATCAGTAAATGAGCAGTTGAAGAGGAAATGCTGCTGCAAAGCCCTGTTTGTCCTGCTTGTGAAAAAGACAGCTAAATTAGCCGTGCACACACAGCTGAAAACCAAGCTTCCTTCATAATGCTGCACCCCTGAGTTGTAGGCTTGTAGTGTGATTGATTATGCATGTGTTAAATCGTGTATTAATGAAGACTATACTCATTAAAGAAATACATCTATGTATATATTTGTGCCGCATTGTTTCCACTCAAGCAGAGGAGGCTGTTCTTCTCATTGTTAGAACCATTAAAATAACTGAATGTAATAAAGGTCAACACCATGTTGTCCTGCAAAACAAACGTAAGTATTCTAACGTTATGTTATTCAAATGTTGCCTGAAAATACTGCAGATTGGTGCAGGATAAACAGGTTAGTTTGCTCTGATGTAGTGAGTTTAAAGTACCGCTCTGTGTTGAACTGGTGCGCATGTGGTGTTCATGCTCAGATATCAAATATAGCAGAGATGAGTCTGAGTTAAAATGATGATGCTTAGAGTCATTCACTGAAATCAACCTTTATACCAGCTGTATACCATCAGATTCCAGTAAGGTCATTTTCAGGGCAGGCCTTGCATATTTCACCAAGACAATGTGAAACTGCATACTGCAGCTATTATTTCAATTCAGTTTTATTTATATAGCGCCAAATCACAACAGTCGCCTCAAGGTGCTTTATATTTTAAGGTAAGGACAATAATTACAGAGAAAACCCAACAGTCAAAATGGCCCCCTATGAGCAAGCACTTGGCGACAGTGAGAAGGAAAAACTCCCTTTTAACAGGACGAAGCCTCTGGCAGAACGAGGCTCAGGGTCAGTTGGGGCTGAGGGGAGAGACACAGGACAAAAGACATGCTGTGCAAGAGAGCCAGAGATTAATAATAACTAGTAAATGCAGAGTGGGATATAAACAGAGTAAAAAAAGGTGAGTGAAAATAAACAGTGCATCATGGGAAACCCCCAGCAGCCTAGGCCTATTGCAGAATAACTAAGGGATGGTTTAGGATCACCTGATGCAGCCCTAACTATAAGCTTTATCAAAAAAGAAAGTTTTAAGCCTAATCTTAAAAATAGAGAGGGTGTCTGTCTCCTGAATCCAAACTGGGAGCTGGTTCCACAGAAGAGGGGCCTGAAAGCTGAAGGCTCTGCCTCCCATTCCACTCTTCCAGCAGTCTGAGAGCGAAGTGCTCTATTGGGGTGATATGGTACCGTGAGGAATTTTAACATAAGCTGGGGCCTGATTATTCAAGACCTTGTAAGTGAGGAGAATAATTTTAAATTCTATTCTGGATTTAAAAGGGAGCCAATGAACACAACAACAGCATGGCTTTGTACAAGAAGAGTTCGGCTGCTGAACTGGCCTGCATGCAGTCCAGACCTTTCACTAAGTGAAAACATTTGGTGCATCATGAAATAAAAAATATGACAAAGAAGACCCAGGACTGTTACACAGCTAGAATCCTCAATCAGACAAGAACAGGACAACATTTCTCTCACACAAAGAGAAAAGAGAAAAGCAGAACTGATGCAGTGGGCGGAGAAGGAAGGCTTGATTGAGGATAGAGGGGTAGACAGGGAAAAGAGAAAATTAAGAAAGTGAGCAAGTAAAGGAATGAAGGAAAAAAGAGGTGCAAAGAGGATGAGCATAGGGATGAGAGAGAAAATTATTAAAATAACAGTGTTGGAGCATAGCTGCAGTCAAAACTTGGCTTAGTATCCTTTCTGTCCCCGGGCAATTGGGATTCAGCAGAACAGCTTTCCTCTGTAACAGGATCCGCTGTCAGCACATTATCATGCTCATGCTGCAGAGCTCCTTCAGTAAAGTTTAAAAAAAAAAAAAGTAACAGCATGCGAGAGGGCAAAAAAAAGGTATGTGGGTGGCTGTGGGTGGGCAGCTGGGTGAGTGAATTTATAATGTGTGTAGGAGCATGTGTACAACGTGCATGAACTTTTATGTGTATTATGTCTTTTATGAGCATGTTTGCCTGTGGTATTGCTCCTGGTCTTCATCCAGAAAATAGAGCCGAAAGCAGCACAACCCAGAAATAGTGAGACAGAGAAAAGTTAAAGTGATTTTTTTCTAATCATCTTATTAAAGCAGACTGCCTAACAAGGTGCAGAAGCAAAGACCTGAAGAGTTGAATTCAGTCTTTTCAACCATCAGGGCTCATTTTATTCATACATTTATCGCTCTCAGACAATTGGATTAAAAAAAAAATACTGATCTGGCTAGATCAAAGGAGCATCACTGGGCTTTAATTTAACAGAGTAATTATTTTTAATGAGCACAAGTGAACGTCCCACTTCTGATTAGGAGTTTCCTCATTCGTTCCCTGCAAGGACAGGAAAAGGGAAACAAGTGGCGTCCCAGAGGCACAAGCATATATCAGAAAAACAGGACATAAACAGGTACACAGACATGAAACAGCAATGCTTTGGGTAAAAGAATATTTTTAGTCTGCAAAAGAACAACAAAGACGTACAAATCTTTAGCACTGTGCCAGATAAATACAAGACCAGCCAAGTACTTAATTTGATACATTTGCAAGCCAACAACAAAACCAGTTCAGTTCAATTCAATTCAGTTTAATTCAATTCAATTCAATTTATATAGCACCAAATCACAACAACAATCGCTTTAAGAGGCATTATACTATAAAATAAAGACCATGCAATAATACAAAGAAAACTCCCCCTATGAGCAAACACATAGCAACAGTGAGAAGGAAGAACTCCATTTTTACAGGTAGAAATCCGGCAGAGCCAGGCTCAGAACACATAAAGGAAGAAAAACATAAAATTTTAAATTCTAAAATTTTTGTTTGAAATATGACTTGCAACACAAAACTTCTGAAGCTCCAATGTCAAAAGGCAACACATGCTGAAGATCCTCTCATTGCATAGTCCAGTTGTGACAACTTTGTCACGGTGGTGACAGTGTTTTCATTTTGTGGAAGATCTGGGGTGGGGTGCAAAAATTGGGCAAGTAGAGCTCATGTTGAGCTCCAATTGTGTTGTGGCCAGAAGTTTAAACGGAGTGGAAAATGGAACCACTACGTTTAAGGGTTAATTGTGAGGGCAAGTGTTCTGCTTCAGGACAGTACAGTAGAAGTCCTCACTGACAGTTTGATCATAGGTTATAAATTGTTGGTGCGCAACCACGTAAATGTTAAAGAAAAATGATGATGATCATGCTGCTGGTTGCAATTTCACAACCAGATGACCTTGAAAGAGATCGCAGATAACTTCTTTTTGATTGCGCCTCGTAACCAAGCGTCCAATTTAAGTGTTGAGTATACAACAGAAGGACCGGGGAAAAAAAATTCCTGTCTCTAGCAATGCAAAGACATAAATAAGTTTTGAGTTTGTTTTTAATTTTGTTCATAACCTCCCTTGTTTGTATCTGATTGTTTCTTTTGCCCCAATTATGTATTTATTTATAAAGACTCTTCAGAGTATTTAGTCATACCTTAGTCCTTATAGTTTGTCAGTTTATCTGTGTATCATGTGTTTGATTTGAGTTTGTTTTTGTCATTTCCTTTCTGTACATAGCAGCCAGCCAACCACATAACTATCCAAAACAAGCCAATATGCTGTTATATCCTGCCCTGAAGCAACCTTCTTGGAAGCTTTCCAAAAGAAAGAGTGGCTCCTGCCGATCTCAAGCCTTATTGCGACCCAGTGAGTGAAGTGAGTGAAATGCATTTTCAGCAAGAATCTGATGAGCTGCTATAAAATTTGGTCCAAAGCTACTTCCCTGAATTCTTAAAACTTTAGTAGCCTAATTCTAATAACGTTATTTATCAGCTGTAATTTCATCAAATCCTGCCATCCTTGGTTGGTTCAGTTCTAACAAATACCACCATTCTAATTTGAGAAACACAATATCTGCTAACAAGATTATTAGCATTGCTATTGTGAGAATGTTAGCATGCTAACATTAAGGTCTTTTTTTACAGCTTTGCCTGAAGGTTTCAGGATATTCCAGCACTGGTGTTTCACAGAGCTTCAGACAATTTTCTGTGTTAATTTCTTTCATTGTGGAGTGAAAGCGTGTTTTCACAACTTTTACTGAATCTCTAATTTTCTCTTACCTTTTGGGCAGAGTCTAAAATATTGGTGGCTAAAAATTTCCCTGGCAATATAATGTGCCTTTGAAAACAAGGTTATATTGATTTAGGCATATTTCATGTGACACAATCACAATGTCAAGCTTAACCTCACAAACAACATTTGGAGGTCGCAAGCCTTATTTTTGAAAAAGATTCAAAATTGATATCAATACAATACTGATTCATCATTTTGTTTTGAAGCTGCAACATTCTTATCCTGCTCTGTAGGGTATGTGCGAAGGTGGCCTCTCCCACACAGGAAAGGAGATAAGGTGGGAACACATGGTAGAGGTCAGCTTGAACGGAGACGAGCAGAGTGGCCTTCGAGCTGTTTACAGCTCTTGGCCGTCCTATGTGTATCCAAACAGATGACTCTGTTTAGACTGCTAACACCCACAGATGTCTAAGTAGCTGACCTTGACTTGTTTCCACTCTTAGTGAACATTGATTACAAAGGTACCGCATTTACTGCTATGAGATGGTATATCACCTGTCAGAAAATGCCTGATTGTTGAGGTTTCTTTCTGATATTGTAGGGTCTATCCCTTACAGTATAAGGTGCCTTGAGGGGACTGTTGTTATGAATTGGCACTATATGCTGTAAAATAACTTAATTCAATTAAAAATGTGAGCGGTTTTTCTGTTTTTTGGGGTTGCAGATGGCAAAAAAACTGACTTGTAACCACAGATTTGTTTCTAGCAGCATATGATTATAAAGATGTCAGTGTCAACCTTCTAGTCGAACACCTCCACCAGCTGGCTTTTTGTTTTGCTTTTGTTGTTTCTTGATATCGATCCATCATAAAGTCTAATCTCAGAGTTTAAGCTTCGTTTAACTTTTCCTGTTGTGCCTCCAATCAGTCCAGACTTTCCATTTACAGGACAAGACAGGATATAGTTTCCAGGCAATTAACTTGAAACTTTGAAGATCCGCAGACTTTTTCTCTAGTGTCCTCATGAGGTGTGGTTTAACATGGGATTTCATGTAGACGTCTATTCTACCTTTCCCACAGGATAAAAAGTAATTACTTTGGTAAACCTTTAACCTTCTCGTTTGGTCAAAATTTCAATTAGTTCAATGCATTCAAAAAGTGGCTTTCCTTTCTGCTGCATTAGTTGATTAGTAATGTTCAGCACACACTAGCAGGACAACCCCTAAGCATCAGTATGTTAGCACTGTGAGCCTAATGCATGCCTTAGCATTAAGCTTAAGGTACTGCTGCACCTAAGCGCAGCCTCACAGAGACTTTTATTCAGTGCAGTTTTTTTTTATCTTTTTTATTTTGGCTTGGGCTTTCTTTGAAATAAAAAAATAAACTGAAGCAAATTGGAAAAATTAAAACCAGGATTGGAATGACAGTGAATAAGAACAAACATTTACATAATGTTTTGTTAAATGCAGTCACTGAATAATGCAGCACGTCTACTTTCTGTCTTTTTGGTCACTTCTCGTCTTTTTCCATGTCATTTTTTAGTACATACTGTTCCTGAGGTTGCATGTCTGCACTCTTCTCAGCTGTGTATTGTAATTGAAGGAAAAACCAAAATAGAAGAGAACAACCCCCCCATACCCTGTAGTTCTGTGCTGCAGCCATCATGCAGGAGAGAATACAAGCCACGTCCTGAAAGTCAGAGGAGCCTTCATCCTCCTCCTCCTCCTCCTCCTCATTCTCCTTGCAGACATGGAAGGTCTGTTTCCATGACAACATGAGAATTAAGGGCAAAAGAGCGCCATCCCAAAATGACATATCGGATTTAAGGGCTAGTTAGAGCATAAATCACTCCTGGTGAATGATAGAGGCAATAGATTTGATTTTTTTTTTTTCCTGAATGTTAAGGTCATAAAAATCCCACATTTTTTATTTAATTTTGTCTGCAGATTTTCCAAACTCTGTTCCTGTTACAATGAATGACATAAATCAAAAAAGGAAAAGAAAACTCAGTCATGATCAAGAACACATTGAATGAACCAATCTTTGCATGGTTGAAAGGTTTTGATAACATAGTCTTTATTCTTAAACAATCACTAACTTCATTCAGATTTTTATAATCAATGCATATTTTTTGTCATCTCACAATTCATAATGCATATATGAGCATGTTCCAATGCAGTGAAATCATCTGCAAACATAAAAATATTAAAATTATAGTTAATATCTCATACAACCAAAGCCTTTATTAACTCTTACACACGTCTGTTAACCCATGAAAAAGTGCTTTGCTTTACTGCTTTCTCTTATTTGCTGTTTTTAACTCATCCATGTATTCATTCCCTTCTCACATCCTTTCATTCTTCTGTCAACAGTTGACATTCAGTATATCCAACTTCATGCATTGCTTTAAGTCCAAACATGTGTCTTATGCACCAGTATAAACCTCTGTAAAAAGATACTTATATGCTGGTCTTGCCTGCTGACTTTCAGTGTCATGTTTAATATACTTTATCTATCACTGTTATGCAGTAGGTACTGTGGAAGTTGAACTAATCTACTGTTAGCTCTTGCAGATAACTTGCATCAGCTGCGGACCCAGGTCCCACATGGAAGACTTTCCCAGATCCATAATGATACCTATGTCACTGCAGTCTGTTGTGTGCGACTGAATATGTGCTATTTATTGTACATATCACCAAATTAGCAAACAGCTTTTAACCAGATGTAGGAGAGATTTGTGAGCTCTCGCTAAAATACTGATCAAAACGTTGCATAAAAGGTTTTGGACATACTCTCCCAAAAATCATAAGAAGTTCATATTGGATCCCACCTCAAAGTCAAACCAAACTTACATCAGCTTTTACAGTCATGCAATGGTCATGCTTGGTTCCACCTGTTTCCCTTTTTCAGCCTTCCTAACTTGGCTAGGCTTAGCTGTATGCCATCTTTAACAATAGTAAAAAAGAAATAACACTACTGACCCCAATCCATAAACACCACACTGGTGCCAGTCTTTGTGCAACTAGTGCTGGACAGTGGACATCCAGCCTCTATATCTGGCCCATTCACTGCACAACTGTAGAACTTCCTGAGTTAGACAAACTAATTGGGGATTTGGAATAGGCTCAGCAGCGTACACAGCGCATGTGGTGCACCAATCAATTCAACTTGTTTATACAGCCCTGTCAGTCTGTTGATTTATGAAAGAGATAAGACTTTCCTCCACAATGCAGCAAGAGGCTCATTTCATCGGCCACAAAACCAGTGGGAGTGGAGACAATATGTGTTACCATTTCAGGAAATCCCACCGAGATGGTAAGACGGCCTCCTCGAATCTGGCCAAATGCAGATGCACTGGTTCCTCAATGAGACATTTAGCTTCCACTGTGACGGGAAAGTCTTAATGTTAGGTCAGTGATTTATTAAACAGTCAGGCACCCTGTCCACCAGTGTTGAAAAAGTCTCCAGTCATTTCACAAGAGAATAATAGAAATAGTAGAACTTTCTGGAAATGAGTCAACACAACCCTTCATGGCCAAGCTTGCCAAAACAAATTCCATCTCTTTCTCCTGCATAGAAAAACTGCAGAAGTCTTGGATCAAATGTCATTTCATGATTAGTCCACATAGTTCAAAAGAGTAGTTATATCGTTATATTTGGAGTTGTTATTGTAGCTAACAGCAGAGAAAGGGGTCTGTGGTTCTTGAGGTGCAAATGTGAAGTGGCCATTTTTGGCCATGGCTCGTAGCACTGATGCTGGTCATTACTGTCCTCTCAGCTTTTGGAGAGAATAACATTTTTGTCATTTTTGACAAGTTTGGACATCTGTTTGCTTACAACCTAATGCTCCTTTTAAATGATAAGATAATACGGAACCTGCACCAAAACTGGTTTCCTTTTTTCTTTCACCAACTTATACAACTTTCTTTGTCTTTTCTACTGACAAATGGAGATGTGTTGTCGGCTTGACTTTGTATTATATAGAGACATACTTGAATGCTCTCTGTTGTATTGCTTGTATCAGGCCCGTCCTGCCACAGCAGGGTAACATAAGGGAGTTTGTGTCCTATTAGTCACATTAGTCTAACTTACAATACACACCTGAGTAAATTACATCCCACCCTAAGCACTCTGTTTCCACTGGAGTCCATCACAGAGAACTATCAGTATATTTAGTCTTACCCTCACACCAGAGCAGGTGGTGTGACAGTGCATTCAAGATCAAACTGTGATAGGAAAAAAAACATAAAGTAATAATAAAAAAAAACAATACTTTTCTTAGTCTCAAAAACAAAACAAAGCCAGAATAATCATGATAATAAATGGGATGATTGAGCAACAAATTAGCAATGATTATAATGTTGATGGTATAGTTATTATTGACAACAACACAATAAAGCGTATGAGAGGGCAATAGCATTTAGGAAAAAGAAAACAATGTATGAAAAGTGAACATGTTTTAAAGCTTGTTTTTCACAGCATAAATCGAAAATGACAGATACTTGTATTTGTGTGAAGGGAGACCACCATTTCTTTGTTTATCACAGCTTTTTATCTTTTTTGCATAAAATGTTGGTCAAGTCCTGATTGAAAATGATTTCTTTATATACACGCACTCTCTGGTTTCATATTAATTCCTCTAAAAGGTTTTCACAGGCAAGACTTCAGTTTTTGTTTTCGTTGTCTTGGGTGTACAGTAATAGCCCCTCGTTGTCATCATTAACCCGTCTTTTTTTTCAGAGGGTATGGTGGTGCGTACATTGGGAGGGACGGGTGAAGTTTCCTATGGTCCCATCCCCTCGTTCAGGATGAGGCCACACACCCCCCCTGCTGGAAGCCCCTCCCTCGGATGCTATGTGGAGTCCTGATTGACAGCTTTCCCTCCATTCATGGTGGGAGTCCCTGAGCTCTTCCTGGAACGGTGCTTCTCCTCTATCTCGTGCAGTGATGGCTCCCTGTACATACAAACTGTGGCAAAGATGTAAAGACAGGAAGAGGAGAGGAGAGGAGAGGAGAGGAGAGGAGAGGAGAGGAGAGGAGAGGAGAAATGGAGGAGCTCAGAATGGGGACAATGGAGAGCAGATTGAAGAGATGGATGTGCAGACAAAGACAAGGTCAGGTGTGAGGCTGGGACAATTATACCAGGCTGAGAGGGAGAAGACAGGGGAATTAGGCCATGTCAGCACTTTTTTATCACATTGCTTGACAAGTTTTCATGATAATATCTATGTGACATTTTTAAGGATACCCCCCCCTTTGCCCACACTCCACTGCTCTACGTGCTTCAACAAAATGAGATTGGTTATCTTGCTGACATGCATTAAAACAAGGGGAAAATAAATACACAAAATAATAGATCCTTTTGGAGAATTCTCCAGGTTTGGAGAATGGGAATATAATGTAAATTTCTAGAGGTACTCTGATGATAATTTTGCTCCATCATAAAGCTTGAAGCAAGAATGGTAAAAGCTAAAACAGCAGATGCTAAGATATTTTGCCTTTAGTTGAGTCTGAAGCATTTGTCAAGCTAAAAAA
>VUQJ01045648.1:2790-17050 GCA_015108635.1 Andinoacara biseriatus
TAAATCATTTTTTTTTTTTTTGTTTTTTTGTTATTTCTTTTTTTTTTTTTTTTTTTTTTTGAGATGGAGACAGAATTTTTTAGAAGTAAAAATTCAAATAAAGGCATATTCCTACCTCACAAGTAAATATTCTCCTTCTATGCTCATAATCAGTATATTATATATATATATATATATATATATATACAGAAATACATACATACATACATACATACACACACACACACACACAAGGCCTTGTTCACGTGCAATTTATATCTCCCCTTTCACGGTACACGCTCTATGGAGTGGTTCTACCCTCCTGCCTTTTCAACCTTCAACGTGAAGAAATACCTTTGTCTTCAAATTAAAAGAATAATCATAACTTAAAGCCACACAAAAGCATTGTTCTAGTTCCCGAACAACATATAAAACGTGTTATTATAGTCAGTAATTAATAATAGCGCAATATGCAATTGTGTTCTGTCGTTAAGTGTTAATATAGTAAAGCTTAAGAGGAAATCACAAACTACTTTGAAATCTACCCGGAAACCGGAAAGAAGCTAGAGCCCGCTGTCAAGATCGCTGTCGACCGACGCCTTCTTACTGGAAATACGGTAGGTGAAAAATCTATTGTATTTATCATAAACAGTTAAACGGAGTAAAGATTTTCTGACTTCAGTGTTTCCCGCTATCTCTCGGGAATACGATTTCTTGTTTAACATGTTTGACTTTTTAGTGAATAGTTCAAGTATTTAGGCCGAAGTTTTATGTGAAATGGCGGTGAATGTGGCTAGAAGGAAGTTATTATTTTAGAGCGCGTGCACACAATAACAGCGCATGTATACATGAAATTATTATTTAGTAAAAATTGTTTCATTTTTCAGTTTATGTTAATAATTAAAACATCAAATGGCAGCATTGTAATAAAAGGTAGGTAAATTGTAGAGGCTTACTGTACATTTTACTGTACAGAGCATGAATGCCGTCATACTGTGCTCGTACTCAGTGGTAGCGTTGTTTAATGTTTTTGTGTGAGAGAGGGTGTACTTCCTTAAGAAAAAATGTTAATGTTCTTACCTGGGAAAAACTGAAAAGCAAGTCAGTGATAGAAAACGTGCATGCAATGGTCTTAGCCATATATTTTATACCCGAAAACCATAAAATTTTTGATTATTTTAACCTCATTAATTGTCAAGTTATATCTAGGAGTCCCTATAAGAGTAGCTGTTATCTATGTGTAATTATATGTTGTCCCATATATTACATAAAATTACATATAATACATATGATCTTATACCCCTTTTAAGCTCTTATCTGCCTTATTTAAACATTTGGGCCCCTATTAGCTTACACCAAGCACATGTAATTGTTTACATCAGTCACTCTTGACAGGTACCATTTTTCAGGTCCAAGTTTTGCCGCACCCCCATCATACTGCACCAAGGCTTGCTGGACCTTTCTTGGCTCAGAGTCAAACTCCTGGCCTGCATTTACAAGCTAAGCAGCGCTGGCCTGGGTCCACCCTTAAACGAAAAACCTATTGTTCTGTCAGTGCAAATGTCCTGTTCTCAATTTCTTTGCAAAACAGCAAGAAAGTGCAAATATGACTATATGTAATATGAGCCAACTATATACAAAATATATACAAAAGATTGAAGAATAGTTTACCATACAACATATAATATACACACCTTTCACCTTGCACCTTTCGGGAATTGAGAGGAATGCGTTTCTTGACTTGTCAAACACACTTTTGTATCATTGATTCATTTGAAGACTAGTTTCCAGATTAATTTTAATTTGTCAGAGAACCCACTAATGTTGACAGAGAAGAGCGGCAACATGAGCAAACTGAGATAATGTTAATAACTTCACTTTCTGACTGAGCTCAGAATTGTCCTTTTCAAATGTCCCGAATTAGTTTAGAGAACACCTTCAGTTTAATGAAAATAATGTGCAGCCAAAAGAGGTCTTACTGTAACTGACTGTTTCTTCATTGAAGTAAATATTGAGGAAGCAACTAAAAAAGGGAAGTTGCTGAGGTATGACTGAATACAAGGAGGTGAACTTAACTGTGTGTATGCAGATGTTTTTTTTTTTCTTTTGAAATCTTTTTGCATGTGTAGTCCAGGACTGGAATGTTTTCCTGAGAAGCAGCCACCAGTTCTCTTAAGGAACGTTTGGCTGTGTGTATTCAAGAGTCCCTTTTTGCTGTCCTTACTAAAGGCTTTGGAATTTCATTAATCTCTGTGAGAGAGAACAGCAGAAGCTGTATAGTCAATGACTGTATGTTTGGTTAGCGTTTAGTTTAGGATTCCCATTAAAAAAGCTGACCGTGGATGACAGTTTATAGTGTGTGGTATTAGTTACATGTTTATTAGATGTGTAGACATTTAGACCTGGTAACTTGAAAACTTGGCTGGTTCAGTTTGAGTGTAAATTAGAAGACTGTATTAAGTGTTTAATGGCAGATTGGGTTAGATTAGTTGACTTGCGAGACTAATTTGGAACTGTTTAATTGGTCAGTCACTGGCAGTTCCTCAATTGAGAAAAATGAGGAACCAGCAGTGCAAAAAGATGGCATGTCAATATCTCCAATGACCTTTTACACACATTTCTTTTGCAAAAAGTGAAATATACCAGTGAGTTATTTCTGTGATGTTAAAGAAAGTACAACACACTTTTCAGATTAAAAAATGTAAGTAATTTGTAAACATATAGCCAATGCATGATTAAGCAGTCATGACAAAACATTTAGAAATAAAGAACTAGGTGAAGAAAAATAGCAGAAGTTTCCCAGGACTGGATGAGTAATGGCAGGCAACAGTGAAGTGCACTGGAGATTTGAAGGTTTAGCGTTGCATTTCTAGAAATGAAGTTTGGAATATGGTCTGAATTAGTGGTGTGCCCAATGTTGAGACATATAGCCCGATTCTTATCTGTCTATTTTTGCAGTAGAGGCTGGGAGTTGTCTGTCTGTCTGGTTCCAGATTCATTCAGCAACATTTGACCCCTTAAAGCACGACTCATAAAGAGTAATCTTAAACAGCACGAAGAACAAGAGTCTTGCAACAAATGGTACATTGCTCACAGAGGTCTGGTCTCCAGTCATTGTGAGGTTAGAAAAAGACAAGACAATACCACAGAAAAGATCATGCAAGTTCTCCATATTCTTAGAACAACCTACATACCAAGTACCTTAAAAATTGCTGCAAAGTAGCCAGTTTTTGATGCTACTTGACAGCAAAAGGAGGATGTATATTAGCTTTGTCAGTTTATCATACTTTGCATGTTATAAAATTGGGTAAGGGAAAGAAAATGGATGGATGGATGAAAATTGATTGTAAATGGGTTTTTGGAGAAATAAAAAACATAATTCCTGACAAGTTTTTGATAATGTGGTGAGACATTTTAAAACATTTTCTCACATTTTACAGACCAAAACCAGCAGATGGCAAAACAAACAGAAAAACACAATGGTTTTCCACTGCTCATGGTGACATCTTAAAAGAAATCTGAGAACCTTGAGCTGGTTACTTTTTATGTTTTTCACACAATCTATTGCACTTTAATGATCTGGATTAACTGACTAAATATTTCAACTCTAGACAGGATGAGTAAATGAGAAAATGATTGGCAGATGAACTGATAATTGATAATAATTGCTGCCTTTATTATGACTCATAATATGTGAAATCAGTGACTAATAAAGAAGCAAAAACTAAATTCTAACTCCTGTGACTTTCTGCAATGTCTATACCTGTGTCCCCAAATTTATGTCGGTTTTGCAGAGATATTGTTGTCATGACAAACAGTTTCCTTATCACTAGGGGTGGAGTGAGCAACTTGTATTTCGATTTTGGCATGTAGCAGAGCATGTCAAGTGGTTTCCTGTAGTGGTTTTTATATGACTAAGTTGTTTTTCTGCTTAAGACAAAAGCAAGTGAGATTATTTCACATATAACCATCACATTATTGGTTATATGCTTGGCCCCATCCCAATACTGTTTTTGGAAATAGTTTCTCGCAAAAAGATACTCATAATGTCAAATTTCACAATGCTACATTTTCAGAAAGAAAGAAACTCTTTTTTGTTTGTTGTTGATGTTTTAACAACAGGACATATAGTGGAGAGCGTGTGGGCGTGTGACATGACATGTGACGGGCTCTTGCGTGTTGGCTTATTAGGAATGAAAGGTCACAAATCCCTTCACATTTAGTGGTGTGAGGGTGTGCAGAAAGTTGGAAGCATATCCCAGGTGATTATCAGACTACCTGCTTTACCATGCACATGTGAGAATTGTGATTATTTTTCACCTAATAAACAAACCATTATTAATTCATTTTCCATCATTACTTTTAAATTAGAATTTGATGCTGTGCTGTACTGATCATGTTCTTTACTTATTCCTTACTAAAACCTTATATCATGATAGGCTGTAAAGATTGAAAGGGTTTATGATATTATTTCTACTTTTGTTACTGTCCATAGGTCAGTTTTTTTTCATCATACCCACAATCAAACATGTTATCCTTTAATCTGCTGTACTCAGAGGGCAGAGTAAGTAAACCAGCCCTGTTAGAGGGAGCAGAAGGAGGGGGGAATATGGGGAAGTGTAGATGCATTTCCCATAAGTCATAGTCAGCCAGCTCCTCCCCCCAGTTGGCTGCGAGCCAGCATCAAAAGAGGAGAAAGCAGAGCAGCAGAGACTGAGCGGAGTTGTTACTGAAAAGTAGAACATGAAGACACGCAAACGGAGCCCCTAGTTTGTGTCGATGACAGGTTATTCAGAGCAAATACACAGGAGAGAGAATGCAGTTCAGGCTAACATCGATCGGTATGTCTACCCACTACTCCGCCTCACACATACAGAATCTGTTTTTGTGGCTGTGTTTGTTGCAGTGGGTTTTTCTCTATTTCCTTTCCACGTAAATTCATTGGGGTGTGGTGGTGCAGTGTCTAAAGACGGAAGTAACAGTTAATCTTGTGGTGCATGAAGTTTGCGTACAAGGTAGTATCAATACTAAGCTCAAACAGGTTTAACTTTAATTATGTTTTGATGTTATTTTTTTGCTGTATCCCTACTTGTATTTGTACTTCATTAGTGCTGTCAGCAGCAAAAGTATGCCGGTGATTATTTTAGTCAAGACTTTAGGCTTAATCTTTGTGTTAGAAGCTGCTAGTGTAATGGACACACTGATGCAACTAACTGCAACTGTAGTGCTCCAAATGAAGTTTTACGTTTGGGCCTTTTAAACTGGATACAAAGAGTGCTGAGAGGAGGAAGTTTTCAAGTTTGTTGGTTTTACAGTCATACCTGTTGTGCTGGTAAGCTTTAAGCTACTGGCACGCAGCCATATAAATCTTTATTTGAAATTTGCCTAGGCTTTGCAGCCTATGCATCGACTAGATTACTTCCTCTGACTGAAAAAGAGTGCTAGCATTAAAGTTTGCAACTGTGAAAACAAGGCCAGGGTTTAATTTCCTGTCTCATCTTCCCACCTTAAATTTCACAGTTTCAGTTCATCTTTGCTTCTAAGTGTGTGTGGCGCAATCAAATATGTTAAACTTCAAAGAAGCTATAATAGAGCAGATCAAATTATTATTGCATTTATGCATGAGTGCATATTTCTGTTGTAAAAATGTAATCTTCAGTCTACTTTATCTTTGCTCAATCACAGCGAGTAAAGGGGACTGACATATATTTGCAAAGTGTGACTTAAATGCAAGCTGAAAAATACTAAGAGCTAAAGCAGAAAAATGAACAAAAACAAACAGGAAGAAGCATTAGAACCTTTCACCTGAGATGTTTTTATTCATCAGTATCCATTTGTTCCCTTTTTAGGTATCCTCACTTTCACACTGACATTAGCAGATAAAAGTCCTTTGTTACATTTTGGAGAAATGGTTTACGCTTGCACCAACTTCACAGCATTTCTAAAGGTCACTCCTGATGAGTGGCAGCAGCCTTCTGACTAACTCATTAGACATGACGCACTGTGAGCACTGAAGTAACATGTTTGACAAAATCAAAATCTCAGTTTCTAAAGGAGCCAAATGTATTGCCATTCAATTGAAAACTAATTCACTAATTTATGTTTAAATAATAATAATAATAATAATAATAATGGTTAAAGATTACTTTAAACTCCTGAGGTGCAGCCACACAAACAACCCAGGCATATACAATATAACTAAATGAATTAACTCTTATTTGCCATTAAAGACAGAATCTGGAAGCATGAATCAGTTGATGAGGAAAAGTGTTATTTATCAGTTGCTTGTGTCTCCTGCAGATTTAGCAGATAAAATGGCGGTGAGGCAGAGGCTCTTCAACTCAACAGCGCCTTTCTCTGGACCACCTCAAACTGAGCCTAAGGGGACATATCCATCATGCTCTGATGCAGAGCAGGAGACTGAGGAGGAGCAAGAGGAGGGGAAGGATAGCAAAATGGGATACCCGCCAAAGTGGTCTACGTACAGAATCAATAAGCTCCTGACGCATGGAACTGCAGAACAAGTGGAAGAAATGCAGTTCAAGACCTCAACCATTGTTGCTCAGGCAGAATGTAAATATATCTTATTTTTATAGTATAAATTATATCAATTAATTGTGCTCGGTGCCAATTTTACCTTAACATTATGCTCTGTTTAGGTGAAACCCAGGACTCCCAAGAGTTTATGCCCTCTTGTTATGAACGAGTTTTTGTTCCCTACCCTAACTGCCTAACCCTCCGGTAAGATCTTGAGAACACTCCCTGCATTTTACCTTTAATATCTGTTTTAGAGTCTATGCTGAATTGTGTAACCGTGCCTCATTTTCATTTTGCTTTCTCTGAATTCTTTTTGCAGTCTTTCATCTGACCAAAACAATGTGGCTTGCCCGACAACGGCCTCCGTCCAGGAGCCAAACACATCACCCCCACGGAAGAAGACCCATAGGAGGCAGAAAGGCAAGGGGAAGCGGAAGCAGCAGAAGAATAAGGAGAAGCAGCGGCAAAGACGTCGAATGCCTTCTGGAGTCCCTGAACAGGAGAGTGGAAGTTCTTTGGTCCCGATACTGGTGAGGTTACTCTTCACATCCCACTGAGTCTTGAATATGAAAAAGATTTTGAACTGTTGTACTGTTCGTACTGTTAAAAGAACTGAAATTTCTTGCACCATTTTCCTTGTGCAGCATCTTCAACAATAGGGCCTTAGTCTCTAGGAATTTCCACATAAACATGAGCCTTCCTGAATTGTGGAAGTGAAACTCTGAATTCAGACAGTGGCTCTTGTGGCCTTGAATTTTCAAGCAAAGACCAGATACATCAGAGGATATAAACACCATGTTGAATGTTGTTTTTTTCTTGCCTTCTGTAGGATGGCTCTTCTATTGAAGAGAGAAGCAGTCTCAGTACTTCTTGCTGTAGCAGCTTTGAAAGTTCAGAGGAACAGGTCCAAAAGCCTTCTTTTTACAGCCAACAAATCAACAAAGGCTCAAGCTGCTCCCCTTTGAACTGGCCCGGTCACGTTTTGGGTCACGTCTCCAGTGTCCGGTCATATGAGAACAGCAGCAGCTCGGACTCACTTAGTAGTCTGGGAGACTGCTCTCTTGCACTTGCTGGGCTCAGAGGCTGCGTCAGTCAAGGAGATCCGTGCTACACAGGGCCATTTTTCAAAGAGGTGGAGAGGGAGGCAAGGGAGGAGGAAGATGAGTTCTCAGAGGTTGACTCTGTCAGCAATGAGGGAATAATCTTTTACCATGAAGTAAGTTCTGCTTTGCTTCAGTATGCTTTCTGAAGTATGTTTTGGCTGAACCAAACTAACTTGTTTCTCTTGCTTCCTGACAGAAAATTCAGCCTGTGGACTCAGAATACAAGGAAGGGAGGGAGTATGTCCTCAAGCACTTCATCAAGGAAGGCTCCTATGGTGAAGTACATACTGCTGAAGATGTGAACAGTGGGTTCAGATTTGCTGCCAAAAAGGTAATGTAGAGCACATTGTTATGTTTAATAACTCTATCCTGTATAAAGTATGTCTATAATCTTAGTATTTTTGTTCCATCGTGTTCTCAAAGATTGCCCTGAAGAGGTTCAGCAATGAGGAGGTGGGTGCGTGGAGTGCCCTCAGATCTCCTTTTGTGGTGAAACTCTTCGGAGTGGTTAGAGAGGGGCCCAATGTTGTCCTTCTAATGGAACACAAAGCTGGTACGCAATCTCAATTTCCTCCCTTTACACACAGCATCTCTTGTTGATACTAACTGCTGCTGTTGCCACTTAAATTCAAGAAACAGATGTGATGCATTAAGAGCACAAACATGTACAGTAGATAGAACATGAGCTGACTGAGTTCGAGTGTTGAACAATACGGATGTGATTAGTGTTGAGATGTGGAAGTGGGTGTTTCTGGAATGCTAGAAATGACTGTTGACCTTACTCAAAGAGTGTTAGGTCAAACTGCACCAAACCTGTGATGGGAGATCCCTTCCTGATAAAACATAATGATATACCTCACACGTTTTTCCTTTGTCATTACATGCTGACTTCTTTACAAGCCATAACACCAAGGAAAAGATTAATCAGATGCTCTGTATTTGTAAATATTACCAAGATAGCAGTCTTTGTCCTGCTCTAACGTTTTGTGTTATTCCAGGCTCCTTGGGCCAGCTGATAGTGGAGCGTGGCCGACTGCCAGAGGATTTAAGTCTCCACTACTACTCTCAAGTCATGAGAGCATTGGAGTACTTGGTTAAGAAAAGGGTGGTGCATCTCGATATTAAAGGTATGTTATACAAGTGAAAACTTTTTGTTATGTTCAAATCTTACTCTAGTTATTTTAAAAACTCATACCCCAGATGATATTACCCTGAAGAAAACCAGTTTGATCTCTTGAAGGTGTGCCCTGTAGCCACATAATTATGATGTTTGCTATACCTAAGTTATGACTAAACTCTTTTCTAAAGTCACTCATGGGTGGATTTACTGTTCTTAAGAGTGAGCTTTTAGAAGAAGTTTAATTTTTTTGCAGCAGAAAAGAAATCCAAGAAATAAAGTTAACTTTTATCCCATTTTTATCCCTATATAGCTCACAATTTAATAATCACCGGGACTATTCCCATGTTCTCCTAGATGTTGGTGATGTTGTTGAGAGGGATAACCCATTGAATGTGAATGTTAAAGCCTAAAGTGTAACAATATATTGATATTGGCACTGGCTCATAACACTTTCAATATGAATTTTAACAGCAGGAGAACAATAGTAATAACAGTAAAACTAAGAAATGTGTCAGCTTGACTTTTACTTGTTGTGGTAGTGGAAAATTAAAAAATATATATGTACAGAGAGAAAGTCAGATTTGTAATTAGTTCTCATCAGAGGATTTTGTTTCGATGTGCAGCTGTTGTTTGGAACACAAGTGTCATAGATACAGTCTAGATTTGATCTTCAGGCACCTGGGTTGTGAAACCAGATTACCGCAGAGAAAAAGACGGGCTGGGAATTTCCCACAGTGTGACTCACCGCTGTTCTCTAGACACAGCGCATGTGCACAGAATCAGGAGAGCGAGAGAGAAAGGGAGACTGAAATTGGGGGGATGGGACAAGGAGCAGGAAGTTGTTCAAGAGAAAAAGTACAAGGGACAGAAATAATGCAGAAGATGAAAATAAAGTGGAAAAGATTATATAGAAAAAAAGAAGGAAACAGAAAAAGAGAAGAGGAACTGAGTTTGAGGAAGAGCAAAAGAGCCAAAGAAAAGCTTCAGGGTTGACAAAAACATGTTCTGTGGTGTGTCTCAAGCGCCACCTGGTGTCTATAATTACTCAGGAAACGTGAGACAGTAATACCAAATGTCTTCTTTATCTGCTTACCATTTGTTACTAGTTTCCACATTCATTCCACATTAAAGAAGTTAGTACAGCAGCTGTCCCTCTGTGACTTCATATTTTCCATTCATTTGGCTCCTTTGTCTTTAGACTGTTTTGTGTCTAAGCAGCTGCCCTGTTTCTAATTATGTCATCTACAAACTACACAGCACAAGTCATGGAAATCAACCAAGCAGCACAGACAGCACGCAACAGCACAAAGATTAATGCCGTGGATTACTGACTCTGCTTGTTTCTCACAGCCGACAACGTGTTGCTGTCGGACGATGGTAGAGACACCTTCCTGTGTGATTTTGGACATGCGGAGAGACTCGACAATCAGGGTCAGAGCCTCAGTAGGTCCAAAGGTAAATACCATGTAACTTAACAGCTCTGCTAAGATATGTAATTTCTCCACTTACATGTCTGAATTCACGTTTTTCCTAATGTAATTCATTCCAGATCTGAAAGGCACCGAGACTCACATGGCCCCTGAGATCGTAAAAGGAGAACCTCGCGGAGCTAAAGCAGATGTGTGGAGCAGCTGCTGTATGTTACTGCATATGCTCAATGGGTGTCAACCTTGGACAAGATATTACACCTGTCGCCTTTATCTGAAGGTATTCTTCAAATTCTTCATTGACAGATGTTTGTTCCTCAGAGTACTCGTATCAAGCTTCCACTGAATTCCCTTTTTCAATCATTTCAGATTGCTAAAGAGCCCCCGCCTCTGAGAGAGATCCCACCTGATTGTTGCTCTCTCACTGCTGAAATTATAAAGGCGGGACTTCAGAAAGATCCACTGAAGAGATCATCAGCATCCGATCTCAAAGAAAAAGCTGACCGAGCTCTGAAAGAAGGTAAAGTAAATTTGCATTATATTGTACATCAGTGCAAGGGAGACATCCAAGGTTTATAAAACCATGCCTTTATAGAGAGTTTGTCATTTTGTCTTTAGATGGTATACAGTGCTTGGGTAGTGAGTGACCATCAGTTGACTACGTGTAGTGGTTTCACAAGAATTTGTGAAACCACTACATTGAGTTCAGTAATACCCACTATACATTTGAAAGTGAATTTTCAAAGAGTTAATTTAAAATAGTTTATTTGATTACAGTTGGAGGACTCATCAGCCCAGTGAAAGGTCCCTATGTGAAGCCCTTGTTTAACACCAACAAACCAGCTGACTCCATGCAAGTCATCACTAGCAGTGTTGACTTTGAGGATGAAGAGAAACATGAAGAGTCTGTTGAAAAGCTGATCACAGCAGGGAGGAGGACAACAAAACTGACTGAGGAGAAAGAGGCAGAAGCTGACAACAAGATCACCACAGTACCTGAGCTTGAGCTGCGGAAGCTGGTTGGAGGTGAGGTTTTCTTTAAGGTTGTGTTTAATTTCAAGTGTCAAGTATGGTAGATTCTTGAACTCTGTATCTTGGTTTTTTTTTTGTTTGTTTGCAGATTTCTACCTAAGCAGTCTCTCCCAGCTTCATTCTGCTGAGATGCAGGAGCAGCTGTTGTCTTGCCTCACCAGTGACCCTTACTCCAACTGGGAGCCATGGGACAAAAAGGTAACTCAAAATGCAGAGTAGAGCTCAGCTGTAATTTGTTTCATGAAATGCTGAAGGTGTATATTAATTTAGAGTCACTATCTCCTGCTACACTTCCCTCCACAACACCAGAATTTTTCCCAATTTAAGCTATACACAGACTTTTGAAACAATTTTTTTCCCTGTAAATTCTGTATTGCAGAAAGATTTTTTTTCTATATTGCTACAAGGATTTTTTTAAATCAGTTTAACCTGTTCAGATATTTTGAAAAATTAGTAAACATGTTTAAAATAACTTCTTTGGTTGATTGTTTCGGTTAACAGGTGTGTTAATAAACCTATTGTTTGATTTGTGTTCCCTTTTTTTAAATGCAACCCAGGACTCTGGCCGCTGGTCTCTGAGCCCAGGAGATGACTTCAGCTCTGGTGTCTTCTCCTGCAATAGCCAGCCAGATGTGCAGGTCTTCAGTTTGGATTTGCTGGGTCACACACAGCAGCCACCACCTTGCTGTTTTGAAGGTGAGATGAGAAGCTTAATAATCTCTTTACTAATTAATTTAATGTTACCAAATGGAATAAAGTGATAAAGTGCTTTTTTAACCCCCTTTTTTGTCATGTGCCTCACTCTGCTTTATGATTGGTTCAGGGGTGGACGTCTGCATCAGAGACTTTGGCAATAGAAACATTTGGATCAGAGAGGTGCGTCGGGTAAAGGTGGGCCACATCGCCACTGGAATCAGTGATCAGGTGAGGAATAGTTGCAGCGTTTCACACTCAGGTCAAAACACTATGTATTGTTTGTCCATTTCATTATAAAGAACAGAGTACACTAGTTTGACGCTTACATGTGTCTGATTTAGATCTCTGAGAGAGTGTTCACTCTGGAGACTGAGCATGGCCAGCAGATTGGTCATGATGAGGAGGTGCAGGAGTCCGGTCTGGAGCTCTGCTGTGTTCCAGCTCCAGACTTCAGCACTTCCTGGAGGTGGAGGATCAAAAACGGCGTGCTGGAAACACGATAGTGCCCACAATGATTAACCGCTGATGGTTTCACCTTGTGTTCCAAAAACCTGCTTTTGGCTTGTCTCATTGTGTGAGGTACCATAAAAATGTTTGTGAGCCTCCATTTCAGCAAACTGCTTTTGTGTTTAAAATATCCTGAAGTAGTGATCCTTAGCTTTGTGTTGTGTAATGATTGCATGTTATAACTTTGCATTGAATTAATAAACATAATCCTGAACTGTGAAAAGTGTGAGAACAATTTTTGATCTCTTAATTTCATGCAAAATCAAGTTTGTAATAAAAGTTTCTGCTGCATAATACTTATCTCTTATTCTACAATATAATGGTTTCCCATTAAGTAAAGTTGGTCTTGTTTATCTCTTCAGACTTTAAATAATCTTGAAACATTTTGCTAGTCAGGCTGTTTAATTAAAAATGTACCTGGGGCCTGGATAGAGCCGTTATCTCCTGCTGAGTTTCGATTTCTTCTCTGCACATGCATTTTCCAGGAACAGGAAAACATTTGGATAACTGGGATGGGTTGCTGATTTGTGTATGACTGAATACAAATATTTCAATAACAAAATAGGGTGGGTGACAGATCTTTCAAGAGGTTTAACGAGTCTTATTTTATGTGATCATTCTGTTGTAACCCTCTTCAATACAATTGGCATTGCGTATGTGATAAATGCACAGCTACAGGTAAGAGTTAAAAGATTTATTTTTACATATTGCAGCAAAGTCCCTGAAAATCTTTTTGCTGTGAGACTTCAGATTCACCATTACAAACGTGATAGAAAATGTGAACAAAAGACAAGGCACTGACAAGAAAAATGTATAAAAAGCCTTTTGCTGTTTAGACAAAGCTGTAGTTTTGAATAACTCGCGTACAAAATACAGTACTTTGAATAGGTGTAATATGAGGTAAGAATCTGTCCGATGACCTAGAAAATCATTTTATACAACGACAATTTAAACTGGATTGGCTCAAGCAAGCTCGTGAACGTTTTTCAGGGTTATGCCAAACTTATTGTTTACACTATACGAAACTGAAAAAGAGAAACAAAAATATTGTGTTGCCCAATATTTTCCCTTCTCTAGAGATCTACAGACCATTATAACAAAACATGTACTCGCTGTACACCCATGACTGCGAGGCCACGTCAGAGTCCAACATCATCATAAAGTTTGCCGACGACACTGCTGTTGGGGGACTGATCTCCCACAATGAAGAGACAGCCTACAGGAGGGAGGTCCCCCACCTGGAGAACTGGTGCCAGGAGAACCACCTTCTGCTTAACGTCAGCAAAACAAAGGAACTGATTGTGGACTTCAGCAGGAAGCCGCAGAGAGACTACCATCCACTTCTCATCAGTGGTGCTGAGGTGGAAAGAGTGGACACTTTCAAATACCCGGGAGTGACCATCTCACGGGATCTGTCCTGGACTCATCACATTAACAACACTGTGAAGAAGGCCAGACAGCGTTTCTACCTCCTCAGGTGGCTGACAGACTTCAAGCTCCCACTCAAGGTGCTCAGGAACTTTTACACCTGCACCATCGAGAGCATCATGCGCGGGAGCATCACCACCTGGATGGGAAACTGCACTAATCAGGACTTCATGGCCCTAAAAAAGGTGATTCGTTCATCTGAACGGACCATCAGAACCACCCTCCCCAACCTGCAGGACATTTACACCAAGCAGTGCAGATTAAGGGCTGAAGGGGAAATTAATATCTTTTACTTTACTTGGCAGTCCCTTATAAATTGTTTCAAAACAAATATATGATTGTTTAGCTTGGTATAATGGTGTATACGATATCCTCGGATGTTTGCCCTTTTGTTCTCTTGTTTTTGGCAAATGCCTTCCTTTTGCTTTGTT
>VUQJ01045649.1:43003-57789 GCA_015108635.1 Andinoacara biseriatus
AACAAGGTTGAAAAAAAAAAAAAAAAAAATCAGTTTAAACACAGGCTCGATTTAAACTTCATCAATAAGGTGGCAAGAGTCGTAACAAATTTAGCTTTAAAAACTCTGTTGAATTTAAAAAAAATAAAAATAAATCAAAACATTAGAAATTAGTGGAAAGGGGAAAGTAAAAGTTGTGGCACAGAAGAGTGAAGGAGAACTGTGGCAAATGACTAATCCCTCAGAGGGGGAAATACAACACTGCAACACAACACATTATTTGTCACTTATGTCCAGCAGGCACACCCAAGGCATACTCCCCAGCTGTGCGATTGTGACGGGGACAACCATTCATCCGGAAGTACACTCCACCAAAGTGTAGTGCCTTGAGTGTAAACGCATACATGATAATTAAGTCAATTATTATCAATTAGTGAAATACACTGTACACCCTTGGCTAAGAGACAAGTCGCATACAGAACTTTGATTTATACATTTCTGTTCTCATATTCATTAAAAGCACATTAATAATGTGGTCTTTACGGATATCATCGAGCTGAAGATATTTGGATCAAACCGCAGGGATTCATGAGACGAGTCTATCAGTGTTTTGGTAAATGAGATCCCTGGGCGACAACTGAAATAAAACCACCCTCCCTTTCCTTCATTTCCACCTGAGCCGTTACAAGAGCCCCGCCAAGCTCAGAGGATAACGCAAAGAAAAATATCAGACTAAACTTAGCCTGCAGAAAAAATGCCAAGTTTTAAAATATTTTAAATAATAGCTAAATAAAAGCAGATGATAAGAAAATTTACTCCATTCTGAGTCCAACATTGGCTGGACTCAGACTTGGTCTTAGCTTGATCGGTCGATCGGTCATTATTGTTTGACCATGTATGAAATCATTTGGCATTTGCTGCTTTTCTGACCAATAAGCAGTTTCACCTCCCACACTGCCCAAAAAGCGCACTACAGGACATAACTGGAGATTCATCCAGCACTTCTCACTAAGAATATAGCACAGAATCAGTCACATGAATATAAAAGGCTGTGAAGTTACTTTTTACATTGGTTGTGCTGGTTATTAAATAATTAAATACATACATAAATGGGTTTTTCAAGGGTTTGGTTCAGTTTTTTAAAGAAAGTGACTCATCTTTGGCTACATAGGGCTGATGGGAGAGCATTGAGAATTGACCCACACTGTGATGTGTGTTAACAAATAGATACATAAAATGAGGCCCAAAGAGGGCCCTTCTGTATGCTCTTCATATACTGGGATCCAGATGAGCAGCATCAGTAGCTGCCAGCAGCTTGCCAAGTGATTGATGGTCTAACCTGGGCTTAAAATAAAACAGGTGTTCTTCAGGTGTAAGTGGGTCTTCTTCAGGATCATCGTCCTATATTTATATTCTCAGTCACATCTAACCAATCAGCCATGTAAGTTCTCTAACTGGTTTTAGTGATGCATCTGTTTAGCTTGACTTTTTTTTCTGCGTAAAAAGAAATCAAACCAAGGGTAAAAGGGAACAACTTTACAGACATTTTGAGTGATTCAGACCAAATAAGCAGTAAGTTCAAAACTCCCCTTAAGGAGGGAAAGCATTATATGCCACATCTGTGGCTCCTGGAAGACATAAAGGCACAAAATGCTTATCTTGTCCTAGCAGTGGTAAAACTGCCAGTATAATGACACTGAGCTTACACTAAATGCTGCTTCAAGGACGCACAAATCATGGCACTCTCTTGACCAGAGATGCTAGGCCACAACTCTCTGATTCATTGGCTGGCATAAATGTAATCAATTTACAGGGAGTAACAAGCTCACTGATGACTAAGGACATATAACTGTCGCTGAGCAATCAATCAAAAGCTTTTGTCTTGGGAGTTTATGACGACTCCACTGAAAGGTTCATGCCTGACAGTGGTGGTGGGGTGCAGGAGCGCAGGCAGAGTTCACTGGCTGACTAACCGCAGTCCCATTTATCTCTGCAACACAGCAATCAAACATCGGCCTCGTAAATCATAAAAGCTGTCATCATAGTCTCTGCTCCTGTTAGCTGTCCATAGACTGTAAACAAATGGAGGGAAAATTAATATTATAAGAGTCATTCACTGTGCGCATGAATCAGGCCTCCGCCAGCATCACTGAGATAAATATTTCATGCTCTTTACACAATCCACCATGCAGACATGCTTCAGGTCAAGAAAAACTAGAGGTATGTTAACATGACAAAGGTTGTGTTACATTACCAAGAACTGCACTGACTTTGCCTTAGAAAAATGACACATACTTTCCATAGTTCTCTGGTATGTTACTGCAAGGTAGACTTATAAATAAAATAATTAGTCAACATATTATGTACTGACAAGAAACCTGTAGTAAAGCAACTGTGCTGCCAGAATCCATTTCTCTGGGCCTGTCTAACCACTAAAGGCTGAGAAGAGGATCTGACATTTTTCATTGTGGCTTTGTCTAACTTACTGTCATCCTAAGCTGATGTATTGCTTTCCATGTTTGCAAACACATGATAACATGCAGTCACGTGAAAAAGAAAGTACACCATCTTTCAACTGAAGGATTTCAAGACACAATGTGGCTCTCACCAGGTTCTAAAATAATTTAAATACAACCTCGTGTGAACACCAACCTATGACATATTACGCTGCCATTATTTATTTAACAAAACAACGCCAAAATGCAGAAGCAGTGGATGAAAAACCAAGTATATGCCATAATTGAATAGACTGTAAAACCACCTTCAGCAGCAGTAACTTGAATCATTACCTGTGTGAACACCTGTCTCAGGTATTTGCGAGCATTTATTCATGCACAGCTCTCTAAACGTCTCACCCCAGCATTTGAATCGAGTTGAGTGCTGGTCTTTGACCGGGTCATTGCAACACCTTCACTTTTTTGTTTCTTCCAGCATTCTGCTGTAGATTTACTGCTGTGCTTGGGATCATTCTCCTGTTGCATGATCCAGTGTGGGCCAAGCTTTAGCTGTCAGACAGATGGCCTCACATTTGACTCTAGGAAAGTTCATGGACAACTCAATAACAGCAAGGTGCTGAGGTCCTGTGGCTGCAAAACAAGCCTAAATCATCACCTCTCCACCGCTGTGCTTGAAGGTTGGAATGAGGTGTTGTGCTATGTTTGGTTTTTGCCAAATGTGATGCTGTGCATTATGGCCAAACATCTCCACTCTGCTCATGTCTATCCAAGCACATTGTTTCAGAAGTCTTGCAGTCTGTTCAAAACTGTTCAGATTAGAGAGAAGAGACTTTCTCCTGACAACAAGCCAAACTTTAGTCTTTATTTTTATAGAGGTGGTCACATTTGCTGATTAATCACGTGCATTTGAAGAAGAAGGGTGTACTTAGTTTTTAATAAACAGGTTCTGCATTTTGGCTTTGGTTTTGTTGGGATGACGTGTTCTAAGGTCGTGTTTACCTATTGATCTACCAAGGATCACATGATTTTTTTATTATGTTCTGATATGTAAAACCTTATAATTGTTTTTTTTTCTGTTATTGGCTATACAACATGATAAAAATATAGTGACAAACCGAATTCCTTAAGGCTCGCTCATAGTAATATAAACACATCACTCTACTGCACTTCATAAATCAGATGTAGGATTTCTTTATTTTCTTTCATTCATTTTCTCTTCTCTATTTGCCAAAAGTGGAGTGAAAATGTCTCATTATACTGAGTAGTTTGTGATATTCCTTCAACAGGCTTGTTGCTGCATGACCACTTGGAGTTTTTGTTTTTATGATTTTTTTGTAGTTGATGATCTGCTCTGCTCTTATCTTTACTCTAATTGAAGCCTCTGTCATGGTCCAACCCTGCCTGCCACACAGCCGACATCTTTGACAGTACGACACGATCAGTATGGACCCAGCGGATGCTCCATCTTCAGGCTTCAGTTCAGCTCCATGTCCAGCACTGCTTCAGTCTTCAGCACCAGAGCTTTTTGAGCAACCTGCACCACCGGAGCATCCTAAGTGTCCTGCTCCTGAGTTTTTCAGGTGTCCTGGGCCGGGTCTGCAGAAGCAGCCCCATTCTTTTGAGGAGGCGGCTGCACACCGTGCAAAGTATCCTGACTGTTTTCAGTATCCTGAGAGTCCTGAGCATCCTGAGTGCAAGCTGTTGCGGGCCCAGTCATCAAAGGAGTCGGCTGCATGCCTTGCACAACAACCTGAGGGTTTTGAGTTTCGTGGGTGTCCGGAGCTGATGGGTCCCACTCCACCCAATTGTCCAGAGCCTGAGGGTACAACGGGTCCCGCTCAGTCCAAGCCTTCTGAGTGTCCTGAGCCTGAGCCCTGGATTGGAGGTCACTGGTGCCAGAAGTGTCCCATCACCTCCTTCGCTGGCCACCAACCAAGACTTCTTGGAGTCTTCACGGCTGGCCACGTCTCTGCCACTGATCCGGCAGCCGACCTCATGAACTGCTTCGTCTTCCCCACTGGCCTCCTGGCTAGCCCCCTGAACTGGTTTTGGTCTCTGTTTGGTCTCACCCCCAGCATCCTGCTTTAGACTGTTCTTTCCCCCAGCCTTGTGCTGCCACTTTTTGTTCTGGCTCCCTGTGTTTTTGTTTCTGTTCTGGTTCCACGGCCTGGGCAATCCACTGGACTGCTTTGTTTTTGGACTCTGCTGCTCCTTTGTTTTGTATTATGTTTGGTCTCTTCCTGTTTTATTTTGACAGTCTCCTTTTCCCTTTGTGTTGTGTCAAGTTTTGTTCCCCTGTCTCATTAGTGTCATTCAGTCCACATGTCCTTCCTGCTGTTTCCTTGTGTGTGTGTCTATGTGTGTATATTGCCTGCGTTTTCCTTAGTCCTTTGTTGCGTCGTCTGTCTCCCGCCAACTGTGTGTATTCCTCCTGAGTTTCCCTTTTGTTTGCCAAGGCTTTTGTATTGTGGATTATTGCCTCCTTTTGCTTTGGGATTTTATGTTTCATGTTTTGGAACGTCATACAAAGACTCAGCATTAAAGCTGATTTTGAGTTCAGCTCTGTCTCACGCATCCTTCATTGGGATCCAACCCTCTCTGCCACACAGCCGACATCTCTGACAGCCTCATTTTAAAGTTTTAGTTCACAAATAGCAAGCAAACTACATTACATCGGCTAAATAAACCAATATGGGTCACAATGCATCTTTAAGAATTTTTTTTAAACATAAACAATGTGACAATCTAAGAAAAAAAAGCATTTTTATTACAAATGTGTGCTTGGCATTGACCAGCAAGGTCTGTCTTCCACAACTGCATGAAGCCATGATGTTAAATTAGTGAAGCAGAAACACACGGAGGAGATGGAAAGCACAAGATGATTAAGGCCTGCTGCAGGCACAGGTTAAGCTAGAAAGACATGCCCTTGTCATCTATATTAGGAGTCATCCTGCATGTGAAAAGGGCTCTTACTCCTCACTTGGTTCAAGTTGAGCAATGAAGGCAGGGACAAATGGACTGATAAAGGCTTTAGTCCAACTGTACCTAAAAATTCAGTTGAAATTACTTATAGATGCAACTCTCTGAGGCCTCAAGAGCAATGCGCTTTTTTTATTTAATGCAATTGTTCACTGTACACTGAGTCAGCACCAAACTTGATAAATGTTAAGAAATTCTGCAGTAATGTCTAATTTTGTAGGTGGGGAAGGTTTGTGTTCAGGCTTGTTGGGCAACCACAGTGTTTCCCTTTAAAAAAGAATAAATAATCATGTACAGATGGAAATGTAGCCAGTTAACATTTGATAGGAACACAGTACGGTGTTATTATAGGTGCTGTAGCTAAAAGAACTCAGCAGTCCAAATACAAGAGGTATCTCTGGGGAATTCCCCAGCTTACCGCACATAAAATCAGATACAGAAAAGCTGAGGATGCTCTCCCATCAGCCACGACTGACAGCAAAAAAAGCAAATTTTGACGATGGTCCACATTTTTTGTCTTTTACTGGCTTTTCAGTTAGGACAGCAGTCAAAGTAAACGGTGTCATATCCATATTCATATCCAGCTGATTTTCAACGTTTTTTCTCAATCTCCACAGAACTGAACTGCACAAATAACTGAAATGATGGAGATTCTGTCACAAAAATGGATCTCTCCTCACACTGTTTGACAACACAAACAATGTGTTTGTCTTTAACTATCCAAACCCTGGATCACAGATCATTTTAATTCTATCAGTAAATCATTATTATTTTTATGTATACTTTAGACAATTTGAAATGGCCGCAGCTGTCGATTATTTTAGCAATTGAATATTCTAAGGATTATTCCATCAATTAATGGAGCAATCAGATAAGAAATACTTTTGTCTTAATAATGAGGAATAAAAGAAAAAATAGAAAAAAAATAACTGCTCACTGGTTTCCATTTAAGAAATTGCAATCTTTTTAATAGTTTAACTGCATACAACATCTGTTTAAAAAAAAAAAAATTCTTTCAATTGATTTACGTGCCATATTAAAATCAAGTATTAAAATTAAAAAGTAAAGTAATGTGAAATATTATACAAACTTAAGTATAAAATAAAATAACCTTTACTCTGTCCTCTTGGAAGGCTTTTCTACATTGGTAGGAAGCAACAAAAAGTTCTTACAGTGTTGTATCTCCTGGATGACGTAAATTTGGTGCGCTAGTGAATGAGTCGGTATCTGTGTCTGTAGGCATTTAAAGAAGCATTCAGCATTCTCAGAATTGGGGTTTGCCCTGTGCTCTGATGCTGTAAGGGTTCTAGCCAGCGGTTGATCGCTGAGCGCTGCGCAGGGGTGAGAATTTCACTGGGTTGAAATGTTCGTAATTACCACAATTAGCAAGCGGGCTTGGCTAATAGCACTAGCAAGTGGTCACCCCGAGCACCTCACCCAGGAGGTGCCCAGAGGTAATTATTGTTAATAATAATTCAGTGTCCAACCCAAGGTCAGTGGCTCTGAGCTTTACTGGCTTCATGTTTTTAGTGGCCTACCGGAAAAAAAAAAAAAAACAGCAGTGAATGGAAGCAGCTACAAAGTTTGCTTTTCTTCACATTGGCGCTTGTTGTTCAGGTGGTCTGATAAAGCACTCCCACCAGCTTTTTCCCAGTAAAGGTTTTAATGGTGAATACAGGAACAAACGCTGATGTTTTAGATGCTAGAAAAGTTTTGTTTTTTTTTCACTCCACCTGAGCTCACCGTCTGTGTGTGCAGACAGACTCCGGCTCCATGTTAAACTGTGACAGCATCATCGTCACTAAGGCTGGTTTGTTATCGGTCTTTTTGTTGAAAAACTGGGGGCTAAAAGGGCTTAATGTTGTAATACTTTTTATACAGACACATAGGGGTGGGCGATATGGACCAAAATAATATCACGATATTTTTTAGCTGAATGACGATATACAACATATTTTTTCTTCCCAGAAGGTATAAATGAAAAGGCACTTCTGAGTCACACGGGCACTTTTTTTTTTAAACATTCAGTTGTAGATGTACATGAGAAATTGCTCAAAAATAAACTAATGGCATGTTTAAATAATAATGCTCCTCAAATACTAAGTTCATGCTTTTTTTCCTCCATAACAAAACACTCACAGCTCTGCTTTTAAAATGTAAACAGAAATGATAGTGGGCAAAAACAACAAAAGGCTGACTTATTATTTAAAAAGCCAGTCTGCAGTGAAGTAGACTTCACCAAAGTACTTCCTCCTGTGTGTACTCCTGTACAGCCAGTACTCTGTGCAAATAAAACATGTAAACAGACTGAATGAACAAAATTCCATCCTTCAGTCAGAAAGTTTTTCGCTAGCTCAGTAAATCCACAGACATATGCACTGACGTATAACAGCAACGGGCCCACCTGCTCAATAAGGCGTCTACGTGTCCGCCGGCTGCATCGCGAACACATGAAAAAGAGTCACTTCCATTATTAAGGTCATGTGACTCATGGTACAACCCAACAGCCAGGTACTCTTGGGGGTCTGGGTGACGCCAAAACATAAGAATGGACGCAGTACAAAGACACAAAACACGGTGACAGCGGAGGATTTCAGGTTTCCAGAACTCTCTGACGTCACTGGAAAAACTAGCTACATTTGTCGCTAGTTGCTTTTTGCAGAAAAAGCCATGGAAATAGCATATCATGATATAATTTATTTTCCCGGGCAAGATTTTTTTTACCGGTATTATCGTGAATGATATGATATGGCCCAGCCCTACAGACACATGCGCCTAAATATGTTTCCATTGCAGGTCTATATTCAGTCACAAATGTGGGAGAAACACTCATACTTAAATGTTAACAACTGAGTGCTACAGAGTCATGGATTAAACAACGTAACGAAGCAAAAAAAAACATTTGCATGGAGAATTTTTTTTTTAATCGAGTTATTTGAGGAATCGTTGCGGCCCTACTCCAAATTTACTTGAAATGTTTAAAAACTCTGTGAAACTACAGATTTAAGTTGGTCCTTTAATCTTTGGGCTGTTTTTGACTTAAATATTCTTACAGGGACAATAATAACACATCATGTATCTAAAGGCTGTTAACAGAACACGCAATTTGGTTTAGATGGCTTTGCAGCAGCAGTGTTACATTTTGCATCTCAACTAGTGCTCACAAGGGTCCAAGTGTCAGCATCAGAGAACATACATGACCATATGTGACATCAGCATATACACCACACTACAAGAGCACAAATCATGCATCCATCCTTCAAGCAGACTCCAACCATGTAGAAAAACAGCCAATGACAACATCTACTTTTTCATAGTGTATACAGCTGTCTGTATCCGGATGTGCAAGGGTGTATAATCCCAGCTTAACTCATATCAATTTGATCTAATCTCTGAGCTATGGAGATCAGCTTTGACTTCTGAGTAGAACTGAACTGAAAGGATTTGGACTTTTTACTCATAAAGTTTACATTTTTAAAAATCTTTAAATCTAAAGATTAACTGAAACCGTGGGCAAGTCAAAAGGCTAATTTGATTTTTAGCCTTTAAATTAATATCAAGTTAGTCAAAATAACAAGTATGATGGCAGACCAAATCAATAAGGTGAAGTGAAATATTTACTCAATTAAACCTTCAGTAAATGCAGATATTTCTAAAGATTGTTTTCCATTTAGTATGTCTTTGTAATTTTAATGTCTAGTGACAAGAAAAACTCTGCACTGTAAAAACATTCCTCAACCGCTCAATTGTAGCTAACAGTGAAGCTTTTGACTCACTCTATGAGCCATGTATGGGCTGGATCTGAGCTTCAGACTGGCTCCAAAATTCAGGAGGGATTACCTGGCATCCGCCCAGTCAACTCAGGACATTCAGGCTGGGAGGAACTGAAGGCACTGAACAGGACTATATCCTCTGCTTACTCAGCAGATCAAATTTCTAATTCTGAGAGCAGCAAAGTACAGACCAGTGAGAGCATCAAGAATGTAAACTTGTCAAAATGAACTGAAAACTACTTTTCTTTTTTTACTTTTGGCAATACCACCAACCCTTAAGATAGTCAAATAATCTGCTTATTTACCAGTGCTTGTTATCATTGACACAACTTCACACAGCACCTGCAGACAGGTAGGCACACAGCTCCCTCACTAACAGCTTAAGTAATCGGTTGACATTCACTGAACAACACTTGATGCGGAATTTTGAGTGGTCAGTACAACTCCCGTTTCAACAACTGAAATACCGAACAGTTATCATAAATCCAGACTCAGGGGGTCACAAGCACGTGTACTCTTAACGTTGGTCCCAAGCCTGGATAATTGGGATGGCTGTGTCAGGAAGCGCATCTTGAATAAAATCTTTGCCAAATCAAACATGGGGATCCATATATGGAAATAAGGGACCAGCTCAAAGTACTTTTATCTGATAACAGACAGCTAATGCGGCTAGAAGCTATGGCTAATAATAAAACAATACCGTTAATGCGGGAACTGGACAGAAAACGTTATTCAACCTGCCCGTTTCTAACATTATAATAGACAGTGTTAATTTCATTTCATTTAACAAGGTTATAGATTAAAGATTGAAGCTGAGAAAAGTCTACCAGCAACCAGACAGAAACAACAGCAGTCTACTGCAACTACTGGAGCCAAGTCACCGGAAGCACAGCACTACCTCAGACAACCTAAAATATATATTTTTTGTTTGTGTCTTTGTTTTTTGGCACTACCAAAGACAATCTGTACATTTTATTTTTTTTAGGTATTGCATCAATTAACTTAAAAACAGTGTTCTTGCTGGCGTTATTGTTTGCACTGTTCTAATCTTTATGTTTAAAAATGCCTCTTTATTTTCTCCTTTTTGCCCCTGTGGTAATGAAAATGGTATCAAATGTATTTGAAGCATGAAATTCTAGTACGACGGCAACACCTTTCTCTATTAAATAGGCTCATGAGAACAATGTATAGCTTTGATATATGGCCCTTTTGTGTGAATTTGACAACAGAACAATCTAAAGTCTTCAATTTTTTTGCCATTTTTTAAAATAACTATCGCAAATTAAAATAGGACTGTACAATGTCCTCTGCTGCCCACTGTTCTCCACGCTGGAGGACAACAGCTATCCAGTATTAACTCTTTTTACTGCCTAATCAGTAAAAGACAGACATCAAAGTTTGATTTTTCTAATCACTGAGTGGCAGTTAATCCAAGCCAGTGTTTGAAAACATCTTAAGAGCTTCTTTGAATCGTGATGATTCAAAGTACCAAAGCCAGCTTTGACTTACTTGTAGCTGGAGCCATAATTTGCAGTTCTTAAAGCCCTGAAAGATCCTGCTCCAGCAACAATACTTGATAATCACAAAAAAAAACCAAAAAAACATTTCACACTCTTTAAAATGCAAGAGGCCTTCAATCACTGACAGGCTGGTACCCATTTAACAGATTAGTTAAAATCAGGGGCTTTAGTAAAACATGAAGCTCGCAATCCCTGCTAATCTCACCACTATAGCAAATATAATGTCACCTTTTCAATTATGTGTGTGTGCATGCTGCCTGACTGCTGATGAGTTTTATCGTTTGCTACTTTGAACTAAAGCAGATTAAAGAAGTATTAAACAAGCGCTGTTTCTGTTTATTTCTGCTTTTTTTTTTCATTTTGACGGAAAAATATTTATTGATTTAACAGAAGTCAAAGACTGGACACATGATTTATGCGTTATTATTCTCTGGGCATTACTGTGCAAAAGTCTTGAGTCGCCCCTCTTTTTTTTTTTTTTTTTTTTAATGTTTTGATAGAAAGTGGTTCAGTGATTTAAAAATAAACACCAATGGAAATACACTTCATCGAGCAAAAACATTTGGCATGACCACCTTTATTCTTCAATACAGCCTGAACTTTCTTAGGCAGCTTTCTTGGAATTTCTTTGAATAGTCGTCAGGAATAGTTCTCCAGGCTTCTTGAAGGACATTCCAAAGCTCTTTTTTGGATCCTGCTGCCTTTTGTTCTGTGTTCTGTCGAGATGCTCCCACACTGCCTCAATAATAGTGAGGTCCAGGATCAGTGTCATGCTGAAAAATGAAGCGGTTGCCAATCAGATGCTTTCCAGATGCTAAACTCACGGTGGATCAAAATCTGAGGATACTTTTCTGTGCTCATAATTTCATGAATTTTGACAAGCTCCCCAACACCACTGGCTGAAATGCAGCTCCAAGCTACGACAGAGCCTCCACCATGTTTTACAGATGGCTGTATACACTCATTTGGCATACCTCAGCCTTTTCTCTCTTTTCCCCTTCCTTAAGACTGGCTTCTTGACAGACGCCCTTCCACTGAGACCATTTCTGATGAGGCTGCAAACAAGTCCCGTGTCAGGTTTTTGATGATGGTTTCCCTATTTTTTAAGGATATGACTTTCAGATACTGTTTATCTGCTGTAGAAAGTTTTTTTTAGGCCTGCCACTTCCTTTGTTTATCCTAGGCTCCTCAAATTTATTAAGGACACATGGCGTATCTGCATCGTGGCTCGAAGTAAATCATTTTGTTGGCGCAAAAATCCTGTTAAAATGCCTCTCAAACAATGTTATCTTTGGAATTTCTCACATATTCAACTAAAGAAATAGAAGCAGAATGAGAAATGTGTTTTTGCGACAGGCTGCTAGTAACAAAGTGCCTAAAAACATCATTTAAAATGGGTTCTTTGCTAAGTTGTCTGTCACATGTAGAGACAACACTGGTTCATCTCTTTAGGTTACGTGCATTTTTCTGCTTGTATGATTCATAGGTGTGTGTTAATTGGCTTAACAGAACAAAATTAAAAAAAAATATATATATATATTGCTCTGAAAATGGTCAGGTACAAAGACTAATCTGAAAAACAGCCAATGTCCAAAGAAAAACCTGGTAAAAAAAAAAAACTGCAAGAAAGTCCGGTTCACTGGAAGCAAAATATAAAGTAATAAGATGCGGTTTGAGACTTTCAAATAATACTTTATTTCAACATGTTTGGTCTGATAACAGTTGCATAACAGCAGGCACATTCAGTCCCAGTCAGATCAATTTGTATAAGCGTAAGTACAGTTTCAGACAACCAAGATGACTACAGCCCTACTAAGGTCCATGGGTGTCAAGTGGGCCTGTGGCAGTTTTTGAATATATTAATCCAGGCAGTTCCAGTGTTAAATGTGGGAGCACAGTCTACAAGAAAGGACACTTCCTACTTACAGCAATCACATCCATCCATCAGCTTTTTGTAACCCATCCCTGTGGCACACTGCCTTTACCCTTCACCTCCTACCCTGTGGCGAACATTACATAACACGCACAGTTTTGACTGTGAAGACAAAGATGCTGTGTGGCATAAGGCATATGCATCAGCAGACCTGACGATATGACAGGGAAGGCTCCAGTTTAACAAGGTCATACTAGAGGACGAGGAGACAGATTGGAGCGTTACAAACAGAGCAGTACAAGGGCAATAGGAGCAGAGACTGACTGTGAAAGACAGGGTAACTAGCTGGAGAAAGGGGATGAATCAACAAAACTGTGCTGTCAGCATCCCTGGGGCCAGCAGGGAGCATTAAGTGAGTTGACGTAGGCCGCTGAGTCTCCCTCCGTTTCTCCTTCCTCCTCTCATCCCATCTATTTTTCCCTTTGTCTTTCTCTCTTATCCATATGGCAGATTCCACCTCTTCCCCTCCCCCTGCCCTGCTGAGCACTCTATTGAAATGGCCTCTCGCCCACATACAAACCCACGCTTGCTTGCACAAGCTTCCCACATCCCCTGAGCCATGTCTTATTTACGGTTCGATTACGGACGACCGCCCTCCAGGACAAACGTCCTCCTCTGCTGCCTCTCTGCCTTGTACCCAGATGTTGCTCAAATAATTAAGGGAAAACCTGTTTTATCCACTGGGGTCATAACAGTATCTGTGGCCAATGCAGCAAGAAAGTGCAGCAGTATAATCATCACAGCACTGGTGCCCAAGAAGAAGAAGAGAAGGATCAAGCCTGATATGCATATACAACCCGTGGGAAGAGCGCATATTTATTTAAAACACACAGAGGCAATTTTTAGAGGTTGATACAAAAAAACTATATATTGAACAGCATAAACCCTTCTGGGAATACAAAAAAAAAAAAAAAAATCTGTGCAATACAGAAGTTAAGAGCAAAGGGCTCTGCAGCAAATGCACACGCACACCTCCACAGAACAAGGTAATAAAGTGTGCACCAATGATTGAACCGAACCCCTGGGAGGCACAACACAGCACTATCCCTGCTACAGAGGTGAGTAATAGGACTGCTACATCTTCCTTCCAAAAACCACTAGTGCTGCCTGCCTGCTGACACATTCCACTGGAGTCTGCAGCACTCCGCTCTGCAGTCTGGAAATCGTGAGGATGCAAAGCTCCTCTGTGGGATAGAAACACCTCCTTTCTATGAGCTGGTGAATGAAGCAGCCTGCATTAATGTGACACGCTTTCGATGATTAAGAGGTCTTACCTAACAAACCGTGATCATAGCATCAGGTCGGAAATTATGGTAGAGAGTTAACAGAATAACACACAATACCACAACTAATATATCAACATCTAATGAGCCAAATGAGCATTGGGAGGAGGATAACTTGGAATCAAGGGTATAATACAACTCAAGAAGGTCATCCATCTGTCATTACTTTGTTGATACTCACTTAAGACTACATAGGATGAGCTCTCTGGGAATTTTAGAGCCAACTTGCTCCAATAACATCTGAACTATTTCAGAAGTGTGCAGGAGGAGTGTTTGTTGTTCTGGCCTTTTTTTTTTTTACTCCTATCAATAAACTAAATCCCAGTTTCTAAAAGAACTTGCACATAGTCACACCTGGACAACTAAAGCATGGCTTTTTGGCATTTTTTCTAATAATTTAAATGATTATAATATTATCAGTACTTGGGTACTTTTAAATTTCTTTTTATGGGAAAGGGAGAAAAGAATGAACTGATATGAGGGGGAAAAAAAAAAATCAACATTAACCAAATATTTTGGGGCAGGTCCTACTTTTTCCTGTCTACTCAAAAACAGCACATCGTGCTGATCATTTTTAGCAGTGCTGCAATTTATCGCTCTCATCATAATGAACTGACCATCTTCACTTTAAATTGGCAAATGACTGTCTTGCATTACAATAACTGCGTCTCCTTTCAGCCAACAGTCAAAAAGCCAACCCAAGACAAAGGAGAGAATCAAATCCTCACATGCATCATTAAAAGTAAATTCTAATTTGTACTTCACACAAAAACCATCTTTCTCTGAGACGATACTGTGTTTTTTATTAGTGCTCTGTGATTTCTTTTTTTTTTTTTTTTAATCCATTTGCAAATACAACGGGG
>VUQJ01045653.1:5075-16490 GCA_015108635.1 Andinoacara biseriatus
CACAGGCTCCCATTTATAACCTCGTACAAACTTAATCTCATGCAATCAATGTCTTGCATTTGAGGGTTCAAGTGAAACAGTTCATATTAGGAGTAAGTGACCATACAATGTGATCTCATTAATAGGAGATAGAAGTATAGTAACACTACTGTAGGTGGGGCATTATCAAAAGAAAGGAATTAAGGTAAGACACAGGTGATGAGTGGCAGATGTGTGAGGGGGGAAAGCAAACTGTATTCAACTGTCTGAGTGGCAACATTATAGGTAGCATTTGTACAAGAAGAAACCATCCAAAGAAAAACTTACCCATGAAGATCTATGGACTGAGCTGTATTAAAGTGAGCATAACTACACTGTGGAAATACATGGGTCATGGCACCCAAACAAGGTACTGGACATCGCTTTTACTGTTTACTCAGGACACACATTCTCCCCATTTGTCCTTCAGTAGCTTAAACATACTTTATACAATATATACAAAAGAGGAGACATTAAAAAACAACAACTACACTAACAGCTGAATACGGCGATTTCCGTGTCGCTCAGCAAAACGCTTCACAAATTGCTCTAGATCTAATGTTTTTGTGCTTTATGATTCAATGCTGAGTACAGTGAACCCTCGTTTATCACGGGGGCTACTTTCCAAAAATAACCCGCAACAGGCGAAATCTGTGACGTAGTCAGCTTTATTTTATACACTTATTATACACTATAGAACCAAAGATCAAAACCTATTTTCAGGCCCAAACATTTAAGAAACAAAAATAGAAACGTTTTCTTACAAATAACTATGATAGGTTTTAGAAATACTGTAAAATAATAATTTTAATAATCAACCAATGAGGTTGGACACATTGTTAGTCGCGTATTTCACAGTTCCTCTGACTGTGCCTCTTCGTGCTGACTCTGCTCCGCTGTAGCGGAGATTGACAGTCAATCAGGGCGCAGAACACAATGTGAGTTCATACGCGGTAAAAAAAGATTTAAAAAGTATAAAAAAACTGCAATAAAAAATCTGCGAAACAGCGAGGCCGCGAAACTGCGAGGCCGCGAAAGGTGAAGCGCGTTATAACAAGGGTTCACTGTACAGCCAAACGCACGACTCCCTCACTTCGTGCTGCTCTGTTCCCCAAACAAATCTGTCTCACAGCGCTGACAGCAGCTGACCGTGCAGCTGTTACGAAGGGGGAAATTAGCTACAGACACCAAAGTAGCTTCTGTATCAGGCTGTAAACATGTTTATTTCCGCTGGACAGTTTTAAAACCGGGTCTGTTGTTACTGACTCACTGTGGGGCCTCTGCTGGACGCAAGTAGAAGTGCAGCTGTGATGCTTCAGGCCTGAAGTCAGGGTTTCTATCAGCTGCTGCTGAGCTGGTGGAATCAGGTGGGAGTTATTCAGAAAAAATACAGGAAAATTAAAACATGTTCACATCTTATATTTCGACATATTAAATTCTATTAACATGCACTGACCCTGTTAAATGAATAAAGATTTTTACTTCAAGCTATAATCTCACACATTCACACACTGGGGGAAATTTGCCAGTCATTATGTCAAAGGGCGCTCTGACATGTGGACTGGAGATGCCCAGGATTGAACCGCTGACCTTCTGATTGGTGGTCGACCGGCTCTACTTCAGAACTGACATTAATGTGGTGTCTGAGTGTTCTGCACAGGATGTGACCAAAGCTGCACCTGCTGCAGGTTTACTCTGAGACAAAGCTGAACGCCACTTCAGTTCATCATACTGAAATCTGTTTGTTCCTCAGTTAATGTGCTCTGACTGTTATTGGATACATGTTTGTGATGTAATGATTTTAAATGTTCAGATAGCATTAAAAAGTCATCAGTGTTCTTGATGATGTGCCAGGTAATCAGGCTGGACGAAAAGTTCCCTTCATATCTGGCATGAACCCACCTTTAGTCTCAAGATCCTTCCTGACCTCCACAGTTTTGTGATTTCACTGCAGCGCCACCATCAGGACAAACTTAAAGTTACAGAATTCGAGAGCATGAAGTCAGAAATGACAGACCACTCTGAGTCTGAGAGCTCATGGTGAGACTGTGTCTGGTCCTCAGTTTGGGAAAGACCTGCAGAGACCTGATGGAGGGTTCAGATGTGACCAGGCGTCCCTACATTGTTGTAAAGACAAGTAGGAATGTGTGCTGCACTCAGGACGGTCTGATTTGTCCTCAGATGATGGGCTGCAATGTGCATCGTGTAAACAGATGATATCACTGGCTTGGCGTGCTGCTGAGGTGTGTACAATGGGTATGAATGAACATGCTACACAGCCATATCAGGAGCTGAGAGCGGCGGCGGCGAGGGGGGGGGGTAGAAATGGGTAAATAAAATGAGGATTACACGGACAGCATGACTGCGATGAGAAAGTACCCGGATACACAGACCAGGCCATCTGTGTGACAAATATCAGAGAAAGTTTAAACCCTCTAAAAAGGAGGCGTTCAGGGTCCAGGGTTAACCGTGTTAATACTGATCGGAGGTTTTTATGGTTTTAGAATGATCCTCGACATGGTTTTGATTTCCATCACCAGTTTATGACCAGCTTTCACAGCTGTAAAGATGAACCGTAAAAGGCATCTCAGGTCAGGGTTATGTTGGTGTATTGTGTGAGGAGTCACATTTACACATTGGGCTCGTTAACGGCGGCCTCTCTGAGGATGCAGTGAGTTGTCGTGGATCACTTTGAAAAGCTGAAGGGGACTCTCAGAGCCGTTTGGCTGCAACTGGATCTGTTTGCGGTGTTTGTGCTCAGCTCACTGTGAGCTGTTAATGAGTGTAAATCAGTCAGCAGCAGCGCAGCTGAGAATGGAAACACGGCCGAGGAGGGAGAGTTAAAGTTCACGTGAGAGTCAGCCAGCAGCCAGAATCAGAGTCTGAACACACTGAGTGATCCTGAGTCCCTCTGACAGGGGTCCTGAGGACCACCAGTCACAGTACGCCAGGAAAGAAATCCTGCAAAAGTACATCAGAGTTACACGACCAAAACAGACTCTCTCATGCAAAGTATTGCTTTTTGTATCTTTACAGCATGATTTAAAGGTTTTCTGCTTTCAGCTGTGTTATCAGCGATGATGCAGGCAGCATTCGGAGAATAAACGCCATGACCTTTGAACTTCAGAGGGACATTTATCACGAGTGCTTCACACTGGCTGTTACAGGCTACCCTTTGTTGAGTCCTTAAAAAACTGCTGTTGGCAGTTGTAGCTGGATAATGTGGATTTAATTTTAGCTGGTTTGTAATGCAGGCTGTGCAGCAGGAACTGCAGCCGTAACCCTGAAAACTGGAGCTTAAACTTTGCTAACCCCTCACCCAGGTTCTAGGCCTCTGCTGTTCTGTGTGTGCGTGCGTGTGTTGCTGGAGATCAGCAGCTTCATGTGGAGTGGAACAGGAGGTCATCCTCTCAGTCTCATTGAAGACCAGCAGAGACCTGCAGACCGGATGCTGCTGACAGTAAATACAGCTGCACTTCAGCACCTGCTGGACTCTGAAAACCTGCTACACACTTAGACCAGAACCTGAATCAGGCCCCGGCACTGCCTTTTGAATCGCCAGGAGGAGAATCCTTGCAAACACTGTAAAATGAGGGTTAATGGCCACCAGCTCCTCGCAGCACTCAGCAGGACTCGCTGTTAGATTTTTTTATTTGGTAAACAGAAAGAAAAACACCTGCAGTCACCTGATGTTTGAATTGAAGCTAAAATAAAAAAAAATTTAAAAAGAAATCTGAGCTTCACGTTGCAGCTTTAACCTAAGAAACAAATGTGTGAATGAAGCGTGCCGATGGTGTCATGTTTTCTTTAAGACAGGAGTGTGAGGACGGGAGGGATGTCGGGCATGACTGAGGTGTGAGACGGTGTCACCAAACACTGCCTGACCTTTACCAGCAGGACACGAGCTCCAGTCCAGACATTAGTTTCTACTCTCCAAACAGACCTCAGAGATCAAGGAAAACTAATTTAACTGAAAAATAAGTGAAGAACAGCTGGAACACAGAGAAACAGAACAAACATGCAATCTACCAAATGTGTCCATTGATGAAAGCAATGAGCAGGAACATTTCATCAATCCTCCACATCAAACATCAATTAATATTTCTGCTGCAGTCTGAATGACTATTTCAATCTGCAGTAACTTGGCTCAATTCTCAGATCCTCCAAACGTGGAAAATTAAAAAATAAAGGGTGAGGAAAATCAGAAACAGGGGAGGGTTGCAAAGTGGCTTGCAGATGCAGCAGCTTTAATTTGTCTTAAACTTCTTAAAAAGTGCTTCCTGTATGAGATTTACCAATCAGATGTGTAGAGGGAAATCAGCTGACCCATCAGCTGATGTAGGCTGGACCGAGACTGACCTGAACTGATGTTTTGCACAAAAAGATTCCGACTGCAGACTCAGGTGAGACCGAGGAGCATCACTGTTAGTCAACCCTGCTGATGATGGCGTGTCATTCAGCAGTGAAAACACTCTTTGGCTGCAGACATGCTCAGTTTAACTTCTTAAGCTTCCACAGGCAGACACGAGCAGCCACATGGAGGTCGCTGCGATGGGGAGTACGTGGTGGGTACGAATCACTAATTAGGTGACCACTGATTTACTCTCTCACCCAGTGTGTAAACACTGCTACTTTCGTCCACATCTCAAAAAATACCACAGGCCCCGCCTCTGTCCTGCAGCTCTGTGTGGATTTCAGGGTGCGACACATTTGTCTTTGCTAACTGAAGGACTTACAACGTCCACATCAGGAGGCTGGAGAGGTGCTTCATGTGATGCATGATCTGTACCTGCTCCAAAAGGCTCCAACAGACAGCTAACAGCTACAGCCACCTGTGACGCCATCCACCTGTCAGTCAAAGAGATCACACCCCCAATTATGCAAACTTTAAGCCTTATTCCAATGTAAAAAAAGGTGAGTTCTAAAACAAACTACTTCAACTTTATTTGGCAGAAATATGTGTTAGTTTGACTCATGTCCCACCTGTTACCATGAAAGGGGCGGAGCTTATGAAGGACACCACAACCAGCCTAAAGGGGCAATGCAGATGCTTTGGATTCATTCATTTTAAACTCCAGGGTTTCAGAGAGGACTTGCACATATTTCAGCTTCAACAACTTTTCTCACCTGAGTAACACTGAACGGAGGACTTCCATTGTGTAATCTGAGTACTCTTATTATGCAATCTGAGTAATATTGCTGTGTAATCTGAGTATTTGCATTGCAGGAAGCCTTGGTGCTCCCCCCCTCTCTCTGAGGAATGCAGTGAATGATGGGAGAAAGTACAGAGGCGCCACGAGGCGTCTGATTGGCTGCTTCCCTCTGGGCCTGCCCTATAAGGACTGAAGCAGGGGAGAGAGGGGGAGGTGTGGGGGGAGGGAGGCGACGGGAGGAGGCCGGGAGCCTTGTTTGGGATGGAGGGATGGATGGAGGAGGTGGAGGCTTAATAAACTCAGTTCAGCTCTTGAGACTCTCACTTCTGTCCTGCCCCCGCCCCCACATCCCAGCAGGCCCTGCACTGCCACGGTAAGACCTCCACCACCTCCTCTTCACCTCCATCACCTTCTCTTCACCTCCTCTGCTCTCTGCCTCTCTGTGTTATTGTGATAAAACTGCTTTCTCCTCTCTTTGGTCATCTCTTCTGCTCCTCACAGCTGTCTAACTCATCCAGCACCTCCTGATTCTCCTCGCTGCTCCTCATTTCTGACACTGATCATTGTGTAAAAATACTTTGGTCCTAAAAACACCTTCACATCCTGCTTTCACCTCCTCTTTTACCTCATTTCCCCTGCTTTCTTCTCCTCTGTCTTCTCTTTTCTCCCAGTTTGATTTCATGACCTCACCTCCTCCTCTGACCTCTTTTTTCACCTCCTCAGTTCCTCTCACAGAATCTGAGGCTTTTCTCCCTCGGGTTTTTCTGCTCTTACACAGCTCAGCTTCTCCATCACCTCCTCTTTTCACCTGTTGCACTTCCTTGGATTTCTGCTCCTTTTAATGTAAAAATGTGCAAAAGCTAGAAAATGTTTTTCACCTCCTCTCTGCTTAACTTTTCTTGAGAGAAGGGAGGCTCCCTTCTCTCAAGAAAAGTTAAGCTGTTCATTAATTTTGTCCTCCTTTTTCTCATTCACCTCCATCCTTCTCCTTCTGTTTTCTGCTTCTCACCTCCACTTGTCACTCGCAGCACCTCCTTCCTTCTCTTTGTTGTAATTGTAGTGAGCATTGTGCAAACAGCACCTCTGACCTCCTCTCTCCTCCTCATGTTGCACGTGTGTTTTTCATGAGTCAGGCTGTTGAAACTTTGGTGTTTTTCATCCTGATGTTGGTGTCTGTAAATTTGGGTTTTTCTGGCTGAAGTTTGGTTGAACCTGAAAAGTTTTTTAATTGAACATTAAACAGATAAAATCTCCTCTGAGGAGCTTCATTGCATGTGTCTTGTGATCTTCAATGGCAGTCAGAGTGATCGAGCTCCATTTACTGATAAAGACCATGATTAAAAGCTCTGAAACATCTGGACAAGGATCCACCTGATCACAGCCAGCAGGGGGCAGAGCGGGCTGATCAGAAACAAAAACAAGGCGGCAAATTTAAATCAATAAAAACAAAATAAATGGAGCATTTTTCATGCTTTGGATCTCATAAACCTTCATTCAGTGTTAATACAAATGACAGGAAACAACATAATAGATTTTAAAGAACACAGAAACAAAATTCAGCATAAAGGTTGAAAAATATATATTTTAAAAAATTATTGATGAAGTTGAGCCTGAATACATGTGAGCTGGGAGTATCTGTATTTTTAATATCATTTCTAAGTCGTGCTTTTAAATGTTGGCACAAACAAACTTCCATATATGAGTAAGTCTTTAACCGTCCAAACTCTCAGATTTAAATTAGAGATGAAAACTCATCTTACAAGGAGTCAGATTCTTATTTTTGCCTCAGTTTATTTTCATGACTTTAAAGTTAAAGTTTGGTGTCTCAGCTGCTGCATGCCCAAACAGCGTGGGTTTAGGGCACACCTGAAGCTGCCTCAGTGGCGTTCCTGCAAAGAAACAGCCTTAGAATCCAGTTGTGACTGATGGCTGGGAGACATGACTAAAATTACAAAACAAGGAATAAAAGCTGAATTTTCTCCCATTAAACTCAAGGCTTTTATGCAAACTGAACAAAACCAAAGAAAAAAAGTACAAATATGAGAATAAACACTAAAAAATGTCACTGTGACAGGCAGGTGTGTCAGAGTTTGCAGCAGCGTCCCCTAGTGTTTCAAGTAAATTCATTTGAAATGCTTTGATAGTTTTATATGCTTTCATGCAGGAAATGTTTGAAGTGTGTGACTGTAAAGGTGTGCTCTGGTGAGGTGGCTCTACATCTAACATCTGGATTATATTTAAAGAGATGAAATCAGCTGACGTTGCAGGTTTAGCTTGGAATTTGTACCACAGAAGAAGAACCGCAGCGAGGCTGGCAGGCAGCACTGAGGGCAAACTGAACCTACTGCTCTGCTGCTGCTGCAAGGAAACCGGCTGAGAAATGTTAGATTCCCTGATTCATGACTAAATATGGAGAGATGTGAGGTGAGGAGGATGAGGAGAGATGAGGAAGGACATGGGTGGGGTGGGGGTGGGGGGGCAGAGTGAGCACAGGGAGGGAGAGAGAGAGAAAGAGAGGGAGTGAGCGAGCGAGCATACCAAACACAGGCAGGACTCCACTTCATGTCCTAATTAGGAAGTTTTCCCAGAGTGCCTCATTCACCCAGTTTACAGGGGAGGGCGTGGGGGCCCACAGCTACAGCTTTGGTGATGCTGCAGTTGTTTGAACGTCAGGGAAGCGTTTCCGGGTTTCCAGGCAGGTTTCTCTCAGTTTGCAGGATCTAATTTAACCTCTGCTTCCTCGGAGGATTTACCGTCTCATAGGTCCTTGTATAAACACAAATGTATTTAAATAAAGGTCACACTCGCTCACCGCTCCATCGTGTGGTAGAAAGCGGCATTGCAGGAAGCTGCAGCTCTGCTCTGTCTGCGCTTTAGCTTATATCTCTTCAACACAACATGCAGAAGTTGTTTGCTTCCACAAATCCTGCTGATGCTTCATTTAATTTTTGAAGCTTTTGAACCATTTTCAAATGAAAATTAAATTAACAAAAATATAGCTTCAAATGCAAATACGTGGAGGTTTTTTATCTCTTTTTTATTCTGTTTTATCTCTTTCAGTCCTTTAATCCCTCAAAGTGTGAGACTTTGTCATCTAAAGCACAGTAAAGGCTCAAACAGACTTTCCACCTTAAAGCTAAATAAACAGTTTGATAGTGATTGCTGCAGGAATCAGAGGAGATAAGATCAATCACAAACCCCTGAAAATTGTAGTAAGTAATCAGCAATCAAACTTGCATCCTCTTCTCTCCTACAGTGTGACTCGGTGTTGTAGTGTTGTTGCCCGTCCACAGCGCCCCCTGCAGTCATGTGTGATGATGAGGAGAGCACTGCCCTGGTCTGTGATAACGGCTCCGGTCTTTGTAAGGCCGGATTCGCCGGAGATGACGCCCCCAGAGCCGTCTTCCCCTCCATTGTGGGCCGCCCCCGGCACCAGGTACACACAGTCTCACACGCACACACAGTAGCACACACATGGACACACACACACACACAGTAATATATATATATATATATATATATATATATATATATATGTTTCTATGTGTTTTTCCCTGTTTTGAACTTTTTCTTACAATATAATAAAAATGTAGAATAGAATATTTTATTTTCATAATAAATAACAATTTTACATGATAATAAAAATACATAATTCACTAAAGACAGTGAGGTTAGAGTGCACAGGTGTGCAGCATACAGGTGTGCACACTGTAAACTGAGCGCGCTCTGTGTGGTGCAGGGAGTGATGGTGGGCATGGGGCAGAAGGACAGCTACGTGGGTGACGAGGCTCAGAGTAAGAGAGGAATCCTGACTCTGAAGTACCCCATCGAACACGGCATCATCACCAACTGGGACGACATGGAGAAGGTGTGGCTCACAGTCACTGCTCTGACACACACACACACACACACCTGTGTGACTGACAGTCTGCTCTCTGATTGGTCAGATCTGGCACCACTCCTTCTACAACGAGCTACGAGTGGCTCCAGAGGAACATCCCACCCTACTGACCGAGGCGCCACTCAACCCCAAAGCTAACAGGGAGAAGATGACACAGGTACCATGCTGCACTGCATCTGCCACAGTATACCACACTGAACTGCATCCGCAGGGTTTGGTGCTTTCCCTCTTCCTGGAGAAACAGACCTGGAGGCTGATGGTTCCAACTATTTTTGTGTGTTTCTGTTTCCAGATCATGTTTGAGACTTTCAATGTTCCTGCCATGTATGTGGCCATCCAGGCCGTCCTGTCACTGTACGCCTCGGGACGTACCACAGGTTGGACCACACCTCCTACTTTCTCCTTAATTAGAATCCCAGTCAGACATTTGGTATTCTACTCCTGGTCAAAAATGACTCCCAGGTTCCTCACAGTGTTACTGGAGGTCGAGGTAATGCCATCCTGAGTTGGTATCTGGTTAGACAACATGTTTCTAAGATTTTTAGGGCCCAGTAATGTTAGTTTGTCTGAATCAAGAAATTAGAGGTCATACAGGTCTTTATATCTTTAAGACATTCCTGCAGTTTAACTTATCGGTGTGTGTCATCTGGCTTCATGGATAGTTAAAGCTGGGTATCATCTGTATTACAATGAAAATGTATGAAGGGCTTCTAATGATGTGTTGTTTTGGTGGTGATGGTTTGAAGATTGTAGTTTTAAAGGGTATTATTCAAAGTTCTTCTGTTGCTCCACCCTTTAGGTATCGTCCTGGACTCAGGTGATGGTGTCACCCACAACGTGCCGATATACGAGGGCTACGCTCTGCCTCACGCCATCATGAGGTTGGACCTGGCAGGACGCGACCTCACTGACTACCTCATGAAGATCCTGACCGAGCGAGGCTACAGCTTTGTCACCACAGGTAGGACAACCTCACCACCAGATGATGTTGGAGCTACCTGGTGATGATGTTTCTGACCCCATCTGTCTGTGTCCATCTGATTGCAGCGGAGAGGGAGATTGTGCGGGACATCAAGGAGAAGCTATGCTATGTGGCTCTGGACTTTGAGAATGAGATGGGGACAGCAGCCACCTCGTCTTCGCTGGAGAAGAGCTACGAGCTTCCCGACGGGCAGGTCATCACCATCGGCAACGAGAGATTCCGCTGCCCTGAGACGCTCTTCCAGCCCTCCTTCATTGGTCAGACCCTCCTACATGTCTGTCTCCTTTAGCTGGTTAAAATAGACGTTTCAACCATGACTTCTGTGCAAATTAATGTTGTTGCTTTTCTTTTTTTGATAATCTGTTTATCTATTTTGCTCACCTGAATACGTGAGCTTGTGACTAAACATCCCTCAGACCTTAAAAAACAAATTCTCTGAGACTGACGAATCACCTGATCGATTAGTTAACAAATTGTTTAGCACATAAAAATATGACCCAGGCTGAACCAACCTTTCTAATGCAGTATCTGGTCCTCGGTCCACCTGCAGGTATGGAGTCGGCTGGTATCCACGAGACCACCTACAACAGCATCATGAAGTGTGATATCGACATCCGTAAAGACCTGTATGCCAACAACGTGCTGTCCGGGGGAACTACCATGTACCCAGGAATCGCAGACCGCATGCAGAAGGAGATCACCGCTCTGGCTCCCAGCACCATGAAGATCAAGGTACAGCCAATGTGTTGCCAGGACCTCACAAACAGATTCAGGGTTTTAAAGATGTCACTGAGGGTCTAAGAGGAACCTTCCTCACTCACATTCTGCTGAAAATATCAAAATAAACATATGTTAGAAGTATTATGGTTTGTTTTCCTATGAGTTATCATATCTAATGTTTTCATAAGTTGTTTCTGTATATTACTGTGGTTTCCTTTATTCTGATGGGGATGTGTTTGTGAAACTTGTAAAAGTGAGCTGTCGAAGGAACTATAGTCCTGTTCACATCTCCCACAGAAACACACGCACACACACACACACACACACACACACACACACACACACAGAAACTCCTACAACAAAGAACACCTCCTCACACACATATGTAGATGAAAGGGTAAACTGGAAAAGTACTGCTGACTGTAACTGGGCGGAAGTACCAGTCATGTGACTTTCATTGTATGCATGTGTGTGAATAAAAGCTGCGGGAGGCAGCGGCTCGGCGAAGATCCCCTCCTGTGTGTTCTGCGGGACACAGAGGACGGCTTCCCTTGCAAGTAAAATAAGAGTTGTGCGTTTGTTCCTTGTCTTTATAAAATGATCTGAACCTATCAATTACCTTAAATATTGGTGTTATATTA
>VUQJ01045656.1:0-14692 GCA_015108635.1 Andinoacara biseriatus
ACGGATGGCCACACTCCTCACCCTATCCCTAAGGGAGAGGCCAGCCACCCTTCGAAGGAAACTCATTTCCGCCGCTTGTATTCGCGATCTCATTCTTTCGGTCACTACCCAAAGCTCGTGACCATAGGTGAGGGTGGGAACGTAGATCGACCGGTAAATCGACAGCTTCGCTTTTGTGCTTAGCTCCCTGTTCACCACGTCAGACCGGTGCAGCGTCCGCATTACTGCAGAAGCAGCCCCGATCCGTCTGTCGATCGCCCGTTCCCTTCTCCCATCACTCGTGAACAAGACCCCGAGATACTTAAACTCCTCCACTTGGGGCAGCAACTCGTCCCTGAGGCGGAGAGTGCAATCCACCCTTTTCCGGCTGAGGACCATGGCCTCAGACTTAGAGGTGCTGATTCTCATGCCTGTTCCACTGCGAGCTGGAGGCCACCACTTGAAGAAACACCAAACACCAAATATATACTGGAAAATAATTTAATAAAAATTTTCAAAACTCAGATTAAAGTTTGTTTATATTGAGATTCCAGTGGTCTAATGACCATTTCCCCAGCTTGTCCCCAGCTTATTATACAGTATGACATATGGGAAAGAATCATGATGTGCATGAAGGTCTTGGCAGCATCCATTGAGCGGCAGCCTCTAATGTGCCTGAAATTTATCTGAGACTTAAAACTGAGATTTGAATCTAGAATCATACCAAGATATTTAATCAGTCTTCTCAGCCTTAATGAAAATCCCTGCTGTAACAGACTGTTTTGTTTTAGTCTTACTTATATTAAGAGTAAGACAGGACTGGCCAAGCCACTCCTTCTCATTGCAATTGTTAGTTTATTCACAAGCTCTGTAGTTTTTGCATGTGTATATATGATGGTATCATCTGCATACATTTGCATTAACAATGCCATGTAATTCTGAACCTTTACAATAAAAGAATTCATTATAGAATTAATTTATTAGTAAAAATGTCACCACAATTCCCTAGATCTTTAGAGATATTATGTTATTTCAATTCAGAGCGTGTATTTCTTTACCAAATGCAGTTTGTCTGCCTTTTGCAATACAAAAATTAAAACATTTGCTTGCATTTTTTTAAAACAGTAACTGAATTATATTTGTCCATTATACTTTGGAAAGACAAATTAAAGAGAAAAAAGTTACAATCTAAATTCAAATCACCCATAAGAATTAGCTCTTTGTTATATTACACTCAATAAGGATTTTGTAATATGTAATAGTAAACATATATAAGTATATAACCCAATGTACTTCAACAGAAGCACAAACTACACCCTCCAAACTGATATAATTTTTAAATTCATGAAGCTAAAGGTTAATAACAACAGAACAGTTGTATGCAACTGTTTTTTCATTCCAGCTAGAGTTTTTATTTTCTATGTTTTGTTTTCCATCCACTGTCTCCCAGGTAAAGGAAGCTCGCCGGACACTTAAGAAACCCCAAGTAGAAAAGTTTGATTGCACCCAGCACAAGCAGACATTCTGGTGCTACTGCTGTGGGTGTGAAATTGAGAGAAACGTTACAGACGGCAACATGACTGTCCTTTATGGAGGCTTGTTGGAACATATGGCCACGTAAGTCTTATTTGATAAGGATTTATTTACCGTATTTTGCCTGGAAGCACTTTAAATGCCTTTCCTTGTTTGGTTTGCTTCAATTTTTTTTATTTTTTTAAAATGATCCAGTTTATTAAAAGTATCCATATAAAAATGCCTTTAAATGCATATTAGTTGACTGTCCACATATCTGTGCATACGCATGCTGGTGTAAACGGGAAGCAGAGGTTTAGTTGCTTATTTGTGATGAAACGGGGAAGGTGCTGTAGTGACTGATAAGACACAATCAGGAAGCAAACACTGGGGCCTGAGTTACTGTTTCCATTTCTTCCTGTTTATGTGCCAACATTGCAAGTTCAGTTTTAAAATGTTTCCAAAACCTGCGTATGGACAGTGCCTTAATCTTTGTTCACTACAGGGGTTGTATTTCCTTTTTCTTATTTAAAAGTTCAGCAAAATATGTAATATACCCAGAGGGTCACAAAGACCCATTTAGCAACACAGGATACATTTCTCAAGCATTTCCTGGGTTAATAGAAAACACCTCCTTTTTTTTTTTTTCATATGACTTTATATGAGACTAAATTTACAATTTTCAAATATATTTGATTTCAGCCCCGAACACAAGAAGAATACGCACAAGTTCTGGTGGGAAAATAAAGCCGACCCGAAGTTTAGAGACAAGGTCATCATCACAGAGGAGGAAACTGAAAGGTAAACCTACTGAGCCTGAAGTAGTTTGACGTTATTAAAGTTCTTTTGTGAACTGAACTTCATCTGCATTGATCGGTGTGCATTTTTGTTTAGGTTTAAAGCCGAGGTAGCAAAAGCATTGGAATCATTTGTGGAGAAGGAGGATGAATACATTAAACAGGTATCATCATCATATTTAAATGAACTCTACATACAGCTGTGCTGTTTTTGGATTAGTAAAGCACAGTATTGCTAATTGCTAACATTAGCATACTAACATAGTAGCATAGATAGGGCTTAAATGCTGATCTTCCCTCTTTGGTATCTTAATTAATTTTGCCAGCATGTTAACGTTTGCTAATTAGCAAAGTTAGCAAGTTAAATTGAAATTTTGACCTTATAATCATCTGAAGAGTTGTTTTCAGCATTGCTGAAGTGTCTTATGAAATGGTACATTAACCCCATTTGAAATCCTTTTATGGTAATTATTGTTTTTCTTGTTTTCCCTCCATTTTTTTCATGGCTGCAGCAAGCTGAGCATATACGAGCCTGGGAAAAGCACCGCCAGGAGGTCCTACAGTCTCTTTTAGAGGTTTGTTTTCCAACGATGCAGTGGCAGTATCCATCACTGTGGCATTACTTGATGTTTTCATGTTAGAATGCACTACTCTTAACTCTTAAGATTGTGGGTGGTTAACCTTTGGTTCCCAAAGTGCCTGAGCAAGGGCATGAAGAGAACATTAACATTTTGGGTAATGCCATGTGTAAGGTTTGTAATGATAAAAGCTGAGATGAAAAATGATTAGATGTCAGACTTTCTCTGTGAACCACTGTTGGCTTTTCCTGAATCAATATCAGCGTGATGCAGAGCCCGAGTTGTTGAACGGACCCAACGGCACAGCCACGTCTGTAGAGGATTCTGTCAGGTAAACCCTCCCTTGTCCCATCTGCAACACTGTAGCTGTTTTACACTGTGTCGTCAATCACACTTAAAAATGACTTTTGTTTGTTTGGGGATCACCTGTTCGTCTGGGGAGCAGCTCTCAATTTATGTGTCAAGGATCAGACCAGCAGGCGGGGAGCAGCTTTGTCGACTCAATGGTTGAAATGCCGTGGACATCAGTAGGACAGAGCCTGACATTCATAGGTTATCAGGTAGGCTGACAGCTGTTATTTAGAAAGTATTAACTTTAAATCTATTAATGGTTTTCATTGTGGTTTCATCTTTTTGTACAAATGCGGCGATCTCACATAAACGCTTGTTTTCTCTGTTACAGGATTCATCGAACAGTGGAAACGTTCATACAGGTACAGTGATGTATGAACACATGTGTGGGTGGACAAAAACAACAGAAAAAAATCTTGCACTCTGAACCAATACACTGTGAATGGCGTCAGTGTAAGCACTGCTTCTGACAGTTATGTTAAGCTGTAACTGTGGACACTCTTTGGTAGTAGTTGGACGGTTTGAACTTCAGCAGGTCGTCTTGACCGTGTCTGCATGCCTAAATGCACTGAGTTGCTGCCAAGTGATTGGCTGATTAGATATTTGCATTAACGAGCAGTTGAAAAGGAACCCCGCGCAAAGTGGCCGCTGAGTGTACATTACTATTGTTGTTTTATTTTGACACTTGATTATTTATTTATTTTTTGTCCACTGTTATAGTTCATTAGCTGGAACCGCGTCCTCGTTTAGATTTGACGTAATTGAGAACAAACAGCTTGTAGTGTATAAGGGTATATATGGACAGAGAACTGGAAAGGGAGGTATATGAGGTGTGGTCCAACTCCTGAAATTCAGACAAATTATCTCCAAAATGAGCCACCTAAAGGATTTTTATAGTATATTTTTTTTTAATCCTGATTAATATTTGTTCATCAGTAGGCTGGCAGATAGGTAGTTCTCGGTGCCTTCTGACTCTGAGCACACCATCTGCTGCAGGACTTCTTGTCATCTCGTCTCTAAAGTTTTACATAACTTTGCAACCGATCCAACACCCGCTTAATCATATTGCATGATGGAATAAAATGAGTGATTGTTTCTGGTTTCAAATTGTGTATTTCATGCTAAAGCTTTTGCAGGAAACTCTTTTGTCTGCTTGATGAAGCAGTATAACCTCTGTGTGCTGTAGGTGCCGTCCCTCCTTGGCTTCAAGATGATCCCCTGGAGGGAACGTCCGGAGCTGCTGCACAGCCAGAGATTGGCCCATCACTCCAAGAGTTCCTCAAGCAGAGTAAGAATATTATTTTTAATGAATTATATATTCCCATGACTTGAACAATTTTTTGGAAGTGGGCTGCTGTTTTTATGCCTTTACTTTTTCCTCACTGTTTGTTGCATCACTGTCATTTATGAAAAGCAATAAATTAAAATGTATTTATTACTGCTGCACCCTCACAAACACTAGAACTATGAGCATGAAGTTGCAAAATGGCCAAATGTGGCCAGCTACTGCGCCGACAGTTAGGCTGAGTGATAAAAATAACATGTCCACATAGACTTGTGTTAAACCAGTTAAAAATCTCTCTGTGATTGGAGTATAATTCCATCTTTGTTTTGCCAGAGGAGCAAGAGAAGCTGAGGAAGCTTCCTCCAAACAGAGTGGGGGCCAACTTTGATCACAGCTCACATACAGACGCCAACTGGCTTCCTTCCTTTGGTAGAGTGTGGAACAGCGGTCGACGCTGGCAGTCCAGGTTAGTTCACAAAACGCTTCACTGCCACTCATATCCACACACTATATATTGCCTAAAGTGAATACTCAGGTGTTCCAGCACCTAGGCACTCAGACTGCTTCTACAAACATTTGTGAACGAATGGGTCACTCTCAGGAGCTCGGTGAATTCCATTGTGGTACCGTGATAGGATGCCACCTGTGCAACAAGTCCATTCGTGAAAATTCATGTACTCTTCAGATTAGCTCAGTGCATAGAGATCTTCATGTGATGGGTTTCCATGACCGAGCAGCTGCATCCAGACCTTCCATCACCAAGTGCAATGCAAAGCCCAAAAGTGCTTCTGGACGAATGGTCAAAAAGTCCCATAAACACATTCCTAAAACTTTTGGAAAGCTGTTGTAGCTTCAGAGGGTGCAATGACATCATATTAAACCCTATAGATTAAGAATGGGATGTCACGCAAGGTCATATGTGTGTGAAGGCAGTCAAGAAAATAACTGGGCATGCTTAGACAGAGAAATGACCACATGAGAACATCATGTCATTCCCATAATGTCTTTTTTTTTTAAAGATATGGGAATTGAATCATGCTGATAGGTTTCACATTTTTTATATTTACCAGATTTCTGTCTGCAGGGTGCTGATGACCTTAAATTTGGAAGTAACTCAGCCTTTTTCAAGCATGACGATCACATGCAGAAGTGACCGGTGATGCATGTGATTTTTTTTTTTTTTCCCCCCCAACAGGCACCAGTTCAGGCAAGAAGAAGGTCAGAAGCACAGACAGAAGAGGAGACGGGAACATGGCACAGAAGGGTCAAAGAAAATGAGAATGACTGATCATCTGAACCCTTAAAATTTAGTATGGTGTGTGATAATAGAGAAGTGAAATGATGTATATACTTTGTAACTTGTGACTTAATAAGAGTTTGAGGAGCTGTACTGGAAATGCTCAGGCTGATAAGACATCCATACGTGCATTTATAGTACATGCATGGGAAATTGTATTTAACCATCTTTACAAAAACCCACGTTTTTCTGTAAAAAACCTTGTATAAAAAAAACAATGGCTTTTGAGCAAAGTCCTAAATATATTTATTAGAAAGTAAGCTGTTTCTTGCCTTTTTTTAAAAAATAAAAATAAATCAACTGCATGTTTACACATACACTTGCAAAATGTCAGGACATTTAAACCAACTGATGCTGGATTATTCGATCAACTGTAAATCAGTGACTTTTATCAAGTCCTTTATTCTTTATATCAGCAGAGGACAACGTCACTGTTATGGCAAATGAACAGAAGGGGGCGCAAGGAACTAAACTAAAAAGCACCTTTGTTCATTAATGCCAACATTAAGCTAATAACGTAGGCATGGTGGAGTTTGTTATTTTTTATGATCTGGTTCCTTTCTGTCTATGTAATAAAAATAAAACATAAGTGATTGAATACCACTGTGCTTTTGTAGCTATGCAAACCCGGAAAATAATATACATAATAAGAGCAGCTGCTGGCACCAAATGAGCTTTCATTTCCTTTTTCAGAGAATGAAATACAGGAAAATGATTGCTGGCAGCATATGTAAATTTTGTCACTTTTGGATGACAAATGTTTAGAAAAGTGTATCATAGGTTTTTTTTGTTCATTAGAATTATTTTTACGTGGTCCTTTTAACTACATATACTTTGACACAAGCTGCACTAATGTACTAAAATATTCTGTTAATGGGACATTTCAGATTGAGGTGATACCGTAACGTTCAATCGCTTCCTCTTGCAATACATTGTGAATGTACCGATGTTAAATATCTGTATTAACAATTAATAAGAAACTTGTGATTTTGCAGTGACTTTTTGAAATCGACACTGGTTTTATTGCTAAGGGGAAAAGTACAACGAAACAACATCCAAGAGCATTAAAAGCAGCATCCTGTATTCAACTGTCAGAGCTTATAGGCCGTCCTTTATCTTTTTAAGCTGCCTCCTCTTCGGAGCAGAGTATAATCAGGCCCCAGTGTGCTCTGGGTATATGGGCGTGGAGTTCAGTGCAGCTGCAAGGCAATATGGGGATACAACGTGTTGCTGAGCTATTCTTAGCTTTGTGACAACATGGCTATGGCTGAAGGAAAGGGAGGAAAAGAAGGGGGTTACCAGCTACTGCGAATTTAAGCGTTGCGTAAACCTTTATTATATTTTTAACACGTCGGTGTCAGTTCTTATTAAAGTATTCATTTCAATTTCCGATCATGCCTTTTTTATTATTATTATTTTAAATAATAATGGATAAAGAAACTGTCGAAGCTCCAGCACAAAAGCTATCCTTGGCACTGAAAACTGGGAGGGCAGAAAATGCACGTGTACTGGGCGGTTCTTGAGGTAATCCATAAACCAATCAGCGAACCCTATTTTAGAATAAATCTGCATATTTACAGAAAACGCCCGTCATGATTGGTTAAGTGGAATCAAAGCAGCGAATCGCTTAAATGACAGGCGCTCAGCTGGTGAATAAGCCCCTCCTTTGATATTTTTACACGCAAACCCCGGAAATGCTGTTGCTTAAAGGGACAGAGGAGAAATATGAGGCAAAGGTTGAAACAACGAAAACAGCTGGGAGCACACACACAAAAAAGACTGGCACAGAGAGGAAGGGAGGTAGCTTTGTCAGCTAACAAACTATGTGGAAGGACAGAGTGAGAGGACGAGACTAAAACTGACCGAATATTCTATTAGATATACGGTTGATGCGGCTAACATCTCTTAGCTTCGATGTCGATTTTCGGCCCATAACATCAGCTACCTGGAACCCGACAACGCAGCAATTAATACGGCAGACAAATAACAAAAAGGCCAAACTGCAAGACTAAAGGGACGCGTCACTTCAGACTGCCTGTTTGATCATCTGAGTCTGTATTTTTTGTGAGGTGAGTAGACTGACTGTATTCCATTTAAGCTTGTGCATTCTGTGAACTTTAAAGGTGGGGATGTGATGAAATAGAAATTGGTTTAACTAGTGTTTTCGGTATTGTTCGAGTGACATTTTTTCGCGCTATGATTATGCGTGCAAGTGGTTACAGTCATCATTTTCTTAATTATTAATTTGGCCGAAGAATGAGTGGAATCCAGCCTGAGCCAGCTGATGACCTGACAGTAGCTTGCAGGATGTAGGGGGCGTTCCCCTGCTTTGTCTGCCTTCCTCACACTTTCTTTATGTGTCTATACAATCTGCATTGGTTAGGGAGAAGTGATTGAATTTCCCAATGAAATCCCAATGCATTAATCACTATCACTGGTGTGTGTGGCATTAAAATGCATATGAAAATATTTATTTTTATTATTATTACTGCACACTTGTACTCCTGGGATTGTGCATATATGGGCCAGGCAAGAAGATGGGCCACCAATGGCATATCTGTGAGATTATGACTGTAGCTCAGCGGGTGGAGTGATGATGATCACTGTACTGCTAACAGGAGAGGGGATATAACTGAGTGCAGTGGGTGTATTGTTCCCTTGGATTGCACTTGGGAGTTACATTGCATCATCATGCAGTGAAGAGAGCATTTGATGATGGCACAGAACCTTTGTCACTGCATATGTAAAACTGATTCCATGAGTCTGTTATTACTGTGTTAATATGCTAGCTGCAGTGCACAATCCCTCATTGTCCTGACAAGCAGAGCATGATGGCAGTGACATACACATTAGGCATGTGCAGTCTCACACTGCATCATCTATATAGCTCACGTGCATATGGGAATCCAGCTGCTGTCTTACATATATGTAAACTGAAGATTTTTGCATGCACAGACAGCACATACTGCAGCAGCAAATACAGCTGCAGCTCATTTTCTCTCTCTCTTGCTTGTCCATGCATTGCTCTGACAGCCACCCCCACTATTCTGTCTGGGAGAAAGCAGTGGGCTTTTGTCCTCAGCTGAGTGTGACGTCATGCAGATCTTTGCTATATCCAGCCCTGAAGCCAAGATGCATGTTGTTCAGCAGTCCTGGGTCTGGGATTGTCCCATGCAAGAGCACCTTCACAAGCACTTTTCCCATGCTTAGACACACAAGGAAAAGAAAAGAAAAGAAATTAAGCCAATTCAGGTGGGAGAAAAAACAGAGAAATCTTCTCACATCCAAAGAAAAGGAAGGAAGGGTGGGAGTTATTAAAAAGTCAGTAAGGATGAGTGTGGCATTCTTTTTAGCATGAAAGAAAAAATAGCCAGAAGAAAGCCTCAGCTGCCATTGGTGTTTTTTTTCCTTACTTCAAAATATATAACTATCAATACATTAAGCCTAATCAAATAAAACTAAATTCATTTTTATGCTTCTGTGCAGTGTGTTTTTTGATGGTACTATACACAGCCACTGGTATCTAGTTAGGCTGTTTAGGGAACTAATGATTCTGTCTGAATAGATTAGGATAAAGTCCTTGCAAACAATATTAAAGGCCTTTACATACCCTCCCTGTCTTTGAGCAAATCAAATATAATTTTTGTATCATTTGTTTTATGATGGTTTTTGTCTGCATTTGCAAGTCTCCTTTTCAGCGTCTCTACCTGGCAGCGATTTGAATGTCTGTGTGAAAAGTGGGGGTGGCTATTAAATGCTTTGAGCCGATGAAGGCTTGCTGATAAAGGGTTGTTGTCAGCCCTCCAGTGTGTCTCGGCAGGATTTGATGTCGGAGATTACAGATGATTGTGTGGGTTAGACCGAGTACTCAACACCGCTCTGGGGTTATATTGATCTCTAGTGTGTATGTGTGACTGAGCGTGCGTAATCACGATTGTACTTCTGTCCTGGGAGCTAAATTACATCTATTGAATAACAATAAAAAACATAATAAATGTAGTTAGATTTAAGATAAGGGGAAGGCAATAAGTAAATATTGATGCACAAGGATTTGCATGTAACATTTAGTACAAAATCTCAAGCTGTCACCAAAAAACAATGGCCAGCTGACGGAAACACAGAAACACTCTCTGTCACAGTTGGCTCTTTTGAATGTTTTTTTTTTCTGCAGTGTCATTTTGAGATATCATTTGAGATATCATTAAGTCAAATATCATTAAAAAAATCTGACAAAGTAGAGAAATCTCTGTATGCAAAGGCCAAAAAGGAATATTGAATCTCTGTGATCTTTGGGTCTTCCGGTGGCTCTGCACTGGTAGCACACACAATTCTGTAGTAGAAATCACTGCATAGGCTTGGGAATGCTTCTTAAAATCATTATCAGTAAACATTATCATTGCTGGATCTGAAGTTTAAAACTGGCCTGTGGTTTGATCAATCAAAATATGAATTTGTTTTTCAGAAAATTACAGACATGTGTCTTCCAGGCTAATCTGTTCAGAAGTAAGGAATCCATTAGTGCACATTGCCCGGGTAGGTTGAACATCTGTGAAGGCACCATTAGTGCTGAACAATTAATACAGGTTTTCCAACAATTTATGCTGCAATCCAGATTGCATGTCTTTCAGAGAAGGCCATCCCTATTTCAGCAAGATTGTCATAACCTCATTCAGAATGAGGAAATATTTTGGTTTTTAAACTTAGAGCAGCTGGGCTCTACACTTTCCAAACACAGGTGATGTAACAGAGTTGGGGAAACATGATAAAATATATTTTTCCTGTTGTGTGCTCTATGTAAGAAAGGAGAACTTTGGAAATACTCTTACCCGAATCTCCCAACGTTGTCTAGAAAACATGCATGAAAAGAGCTTCCTACATACACATTAACTAAACCATGTTTCAAGCTTACCATTAAAGGGCAAATAGTCCACCTCACAGTCTCTCAGTAAGAGGAAGTAGTTAGTTCTCTTGCAAACTTGCAGTGTCCCTGTGTTTGTGTTACTGTGGTTAGTAGTTTAATTCATTTGTAGTGAAGGAAATTCCATGATGCTTGGAACAAGTTAGTATTGTGGACCTGGTTGTCTGGGCTCTACTGACAGTCAGAACTAGAACAGCAATGTTGCACGATTCATGCTCGGGCCCTAATAATGAAGACTTAGGAATTATACACAGGTCTAGTGTATTTTGGTGCTCAAGCAGCCTAAATGATGAAATTTAATGATGGATTAAAAATGCCACCTTACACCTTATAGCTGCGTTTGCCAATTAACTTCATGAAAAGTGCAGTAAACAAACAAAAAAACCAAACAAAAATAGTAATTCTTGTTAGATACTTGGTAGGTTGCTCCACAGATGCTGGAGAATTACACAGTTCAGTTCCTGGGTTAGGTTTTTTTTTTTTTTCCCATAAACCCAAATGAACTAAATGATGCTGAGATCAGAGCTTAGGCCTTTTCCATCTGTTGCAGGACACTTTGTTTTTCTTGATACTGAAGATAATGTTTTATGACTCTGACTGCAGATGATGGTATTGCATCATTGAACGTACTTGAAGCTTTTGTAAAGTATTGAGGGCTGTTCATCCCACTTTGCTGCTTGCCTGTCTCACATCTCTGGGACTCAAGCTTGAATTGTTGTACCTTTTGAGGAAAAGATCCCCTAATCAAGACCTTTCCAAGACCACTAACAACACAATGATGTTGCCAAGTTGGATAAATGACCTAGGAATGACTGTGGGAATGACTGTTATCCTCCGCAAACATTGGTGTGGTAGGCCACTATTGTTGATTTTTTTGCCTTCTTCCTCATTGTGGAGGTGGCATCAGAAAAAGAAGGCCTCCAAGGCACCACTGAAACAGAGGAATCATCTAAAGCAGTCTGGTTGAGGACCATGGTGGTCCTAAGCTGTATCAGTTTGAACTGTTGTCTCCATTGCTAATATTCCCTCAAACTGGAGCTCATGCAATGCAAAAGAAGATCTGACTGAGTCCAGGAACTATCTTGCCATCTGCAAACATTGCTGAGCCTTATCATGATCTGAAGGAGAAGAATGCATTTTTCTGCTGCTGTAGCCCATCTGCTTCAACGGTTGATGTATTGTGCATTCATAGGTGCTCTTCTGCATACCTGGGTTGTAGAAAGTAGTTATTTGAGTTGCTGTTGTCCTATCTGCTTGAATCAGTATGGCCGTTCTCCTGTGACCTCTGACATCAACAAGGCACTTTTACCCAGAGAACTGCTCCTCACTGGACATTTTCTCTTTTTCAGATCATTTTTTGTAAACACTAAAGGCAGCTGTGCCTGAAAATCCCAGTAGATCAGCAGTTTCTGAAATACTCAAACCAGTCTGTCTGACGCCAACAATCATGACACGTTCAGTCACTTAATCACTGTTCTTCCCCATTCTGATGCTCAGTTTCAACTTCAGCAGATCATCTTGACCATGTCTACATGCCTTGGATTACTGCAGTAAGACTGGCTGATTAGATATTTAGATTAAGAAGTAGTTGAACTGGTGCTCTCCAGAATTAGTGGCTTGGTCTTGGAAAGTAGACATATGTATTTCTGTGCATTATATTGGTCAAAACAGTCACGAGCTTTCCTTTTTGTTCCTATATTGTTCCCATTGCTCAGGGAACCAATTGTAGCTTCAAAGTCCTCCATGTACGCATATCCTAGCTTGTGGATTCTGGGTATGCAGAACACGTCTGATTTACATGAAACTTTACACTGAATAAAAAATGTTGAATAAAGAGTTTTATAGCTGTGGTACACACTAACTGCTTCAAAGAGTGCAGGGTTGTGTGTATTTCCAAGGTTGCCCTCATTGGTGATTGCCTTTCATCAAAGCAAGGGAACAGCTTCTTTTTTTTTTTTTTCGTCCAAACTGCAGTGATCTTAGTCCTTGGCAGGATGTCTTCTTTGTATGGCCTGATGCAACATGCAGAGGACAAGTAGCCAGCAATTGGACTGAAATGGAGACAGGAATTATAGCAAAGGAGAGAACTGATGAATGACATGAAGCAAACTTGGGACAGGAGTTAAACCGACTCGCTTGTGACTTACTCACCCATCAGGATGCCCGTATGTTTGGTTGACTGTCCACCAGTAATCTCTTTAAGCTACGCTTAGGATCATCATATTAGCTAGACCTAAATACCTTTTTGTGATTATGTTTTTGTTTTTTTTCTTTGTTTGTTAGCAGTTTTCTATTGGCACTCCTTTCCCACTGCCTGGTTTCCTTTGACAATGGATAACGATCCCGGTACCACTCTGCAATGTCACCATAATTTTACTTTGTGACACAATATTCACATTATTTTCTTCCACTGCCTTGATTTTCTCATACTTTTAGTAAGAGTTTCTTAGTCAGCCCAAGCAAAAAAAAAAAAATCTTTGGTCTTAATTCTCCTCGTTTTTGTTCTGCCTATATGTTATGTTGTTGTTACGTTGTGTTAAGCAAGAAATTTGCTGCTCCCTACTTGCAGCGTCACAGATGGATGTGAATAGTCAGTGTGTCAGTGTAGACAGATTATTTTTGAAACTGTGCTAAAAAGCTTTTTTGGAATGAGTTGTTTATTTTTAATGAAAATGTATTAGGATGGTAGTAGTTTGAAACGGAGAGCAACACTTACCGTGCCAATACTTCTCATTAGTGTGTGTGTGTGTGTGTGTGTGTGTGTGTGTGTGTGTGTTAAACGGATCTCAGGATTAACTCTGCTCAGACCTTTCTCTCTACTTCACGCTGCAACATCCTCTGAGACATTTTGTGTGTCTACAAATATCCGATTGAACTGAAGATTTGCCTCCAAGTTTGTGTGTTTCCCTTCATTCTGGTGATCACACACTTCCTGCAAAAGGTGTGTGTTAATGATCTCTGCCGTCATAATCTTCTCAACTATCCGCTTTGGTTAGTACCCAGCTATCTGTGGGATTAACTGATTAAATAGTGACAGTATGATTGTTAGATGAATCGCATAGGAAAGAGTTGTTTTTTTTTTTTCTTTTTTTCCCTTCACTGCCCAGATGGTAGGGTAAACTACATGTAGCCTCTGCCAGTCAGGATGGCGCAACACCACTGTGCTGTGTGAATTCTCCTAAACATGAAAGGCAAAAAATGAATTGATTCAAATTGAAAGAAGATGGACAGAAAGAAGTACCCAAAGGCCAGGAGAAGGAGGGGGAGGCAGAAATACACACAGACACACACATACACATAGCTTTATTTCCTGTCCTCTGTGAATAGGCAACATATTTCTCTGGAACATTCCATCCTCTGAGCTGGCCTAGCCTGTCACCAAGACTCAGGGTGCCACACTCCTCCCCATCATTTTTTTTCCCCATGCACTCTGTTTCTCTCCTTTCATACTTTTGTCATCATCTCACAGTGCTGCACTGCATATTAGATTAATGCACGAGGGGTGGAAATTGCTATTAGAAAACAAACAAACCAACAATAAAGGAGTTAAAGTTGTATCAGGAATGCTGTATGTGAGTTTAGAATGGACTAACAAACTTTTATTAAATGCTTTCTATACAATCCACAGTTTAATTATTTTATTTGGGGAGCTTAAAATTTTCCTACATGCTGTACATTTCAGTGCAGCTATTTGGAGTTTGGCCCCACTGGCATTAATATCATCATATCTCTGATAACACTGTTAGACCTTCACTGCTTTCTCAGTGTGGCCTCTCTGCCTTTAGTCTGGTAGCCTGGTGTGACTTTGCTGCATTTGGCTGGACCTGAGTACACCCGATTTTATCCTGTTGCTTCCATCATCCTTTAATGTCATATATACATATATTCTTTTAGTAAACCTTGAATGCTCTGTTTATCCGATTATAAGTAGAGCACAGTATGGAACTGTTGTTTTTTTTTTTCTTAGTCTGATGG
>VUQJ01045658.1:15707-28078 GCA_015108635.1 Andinoacara biseriatus
TATTAATTTGCTATTGAAAGTATTTATAAATATCTGCTGAAGGTCTTTTAAAAAAAAAAAAAAAAAAAAAAGACATTGAATTTATGGAATTTATAGTAATATTCTTTATAAACTGTGGTCTCCGCTAATGGATTTTATGCACCTTTACAGCAGACAGCCCATGGCACCTAGAGAATAGAGATTAGGTGAAAATGCACAGGTTATTATGCAGCTCAACTTCCAACCTTCCTCTCTCCTTAGCCCAGCGCCCAGCTCCTGGTTGTAAATTAGAAGGACAAGTTGTGTGTAACGATCGCTGTTTATTGCTCTGTTTAAATTCACCCTCCATTCAGAACGACACATTATAGGGTGTCGCTTTAAAATAAAATAAAAAAAGGGAAAGAGAAGGCATCTAATATAAATGATCTTGTGTTGATTGTGATGGATCTACTGTGTAGAGACACCTTGCCTTCAAGGGCATCAAGGGATAAGCTATCATTTTCTTCCTCTTACGCATGAAGGGAAGAATGACAGAGGGTTCAATGTCCTCACAGTGTCTACAATAACGCAGCCCCCCTCACAGAAACACACAACCTGATATGCGACAACAAATTGTTTTTAAGGCTTATGCGTATTTCTCCAGCTGTTTTTTTTCTTTTTTCGTGGAGCGAAGCATGTACAGAAAGCAAACGCTATCTCACATCATCTCTGTGTAAAAATGACCCCCATGCATTTTTGTGCAACAGCAAACAGGCGCCTCACTTGGATGAGTGGGTGACCTTTTGTCACATATTTTGCTGAACCTACTACTAAGTTTTAGTCTCAGTAGTGTTTTACCTCTACTCACCTCTGCTGATATTTCAATAAAGAGAGCCAAAGTGACCCAGCTTTATAAACCTGTGCTCAGCATAATAAGCCCATGTTACGATTAATGAGATACCCAGGGCATTATTTGTTATCTTACATATCTTATTGATTGCATTGTCTTTCATCTTTGTAGGGGCCCCTTTCTCCCTCTCTCTCTCGCGCTCCCTGACTCTCCACCAACTCGCTTTCCACCCTCTGGATGTCTGTTTTGCTCTCTCTGTCTCGCTCACTCGGTCTCTCCCCTGAGTCCACTGTTCTCAGTTATATAGGCGATGTTGAAGGTTGAATAGTCATGACATGCAAAGTGCAAGCTACGCTTCCATTACCTGCAGCATGCGTGTGCTAATAAGTCGTCTTAAGTCAGTGACCTGTATATATCAAGCTTCTTAGAGAAACAATCCAGGATCACTGCCCATGCAGGTTCCTTTAACTATCTTATTTCTAAAAGACTTCAAAGGTTCTACTGATGCTTGATAAGGCCTCCCACTTTGAGATGCCTGATAAAAACTGGCTGCAGGTAAAATGAGTCACTCCCTCATCCGCACAAATGAATATATTTGCTGAAATATTTACGTGCACATTCTCTGCAGATCCTCACTCAAAAGCAGTCGATTGACTTCATCTCCAGTTCTGTGATTAAAGAGTGACGCCTGTGGGAGGCTGGACAGGCACAATTTGTTTGATCACACTCAACAGTGTGGCTACTGGCAAACACCAAATGCTCATTTATTTAAGGAAAACGCCACTCTGTAGTGGAAGCATAGAGGATTGGAAGTGACACAGCATAAACAGGAACTGTCAAACAATTAAACAGTGTAAACAGCACAGATGAGCCACTGATGAATCTGGCTGTCGGAAACCATTAACGAGCCCGAGTCAGCTTGCCTGAAAGGTGGTTCTATCTGTCCATCCCTCCATCTGTGGCAGTTTCTCACACTTACTTAGCTAAAGATGCACAGATAGATGCATTACTTTAAAGTGTTTCAGGACTTGCTTACAAAATTTGAAAATGCTCTCACAGATGCTGCATTCTGAAGAATAAATGATCTTCATGGTTGGTAGAGCTTGGGAATTTGAGAATATGCCATGTAAGCACTATTACTAAGGCTATTAACCTTGACACCATTATGCAAAGTGGAGATGAATGACATGAAATAGGAAAAAAAAAAAGACTTCTCATAATAGAAAAATTACAGGGAAAGCATTTAGCAAGTAGGAATTCTTGGAGGGAAACAGAAACGGGAAGCAATGTTGATAGCAATGAATATTAATGCAGAGTTGCACAGTTTCATTGTGAGGGTCTGAATCACTGTTGTATGTTTATGATAAATGAGTGCTCTCTTTGTCTGTGTCAGGGTCTCTTGACCGACAAATAGCAGGCTAATGACAATAGCTACAGCATATGGTAATGGAGCTTCACAATGCTGTGCTATCAATGACACCTGGAACCTCCGGGGCTACTATTCATGTGAACTATACAGTCATCTTGATATTTAGTGTCTACTGTCTATTGTTTACGATGACTGAGCATCTGATTAGCATTACGTTTGAGGCTCGCTTCATCACTCAGTGTGTCCCACTAGCTGCGAACGTGTTAAACGTGTAAACGATTTCAGTAAAGAAAGAGATGCTGTTTTTGTTTCTGTACAATGTTTTTGTTGATATTTTATGAAGTACAAAAAAAACCCACTTATATTTGAAGAGGTCATACATGTAGTCAAGGGTAATTTTAAGTAAAGATAAATACTGAGGACAAGCAAGTGTCTACAACAAACTGGTAAAAACAAAGTTTTACCTGGCAGTTTTGGACACATTTTAACCAAGACTAAACTTTTGCACATAAATTTTTAATACCCAGAATCAGCTTCAGACTGGCAGGTAGGGAGTTAAAGTTTGAGCCTTTCATTGAGAATGTTTGTGCAAAGGAAGTCTTGCAGTGTCTAACTGTACAATTGTTTTCTGATATATTCAATTCAGTTCAGTTCAACTCAATTCAATTTTATTACTAGTTGTACAAGCATTAAAAACTAAAATAAATAAACTGAATAAAAGTCTATAGCTTTGAAAACACATACAAAAGATGAGAATAGCAGTGATTGCCACATTAGAGGGGTGTGTGTGTGTGTGTGGTTTGATAACAGAGGCCAATACCTCAAACAAAGAGGTCAGCGAGTAGGAGAAATCAGGAATAAAATCACATCATGCATAAAAACAAACAAAAATAATCTCATTTGTGAAGGTTTGGGGATTGGCCCTAAAAATTCTTATCAAGTGTTAAAATGAAAAGAGTGAAGCAAATGTACAACCTTGTCCAAGCATTTGTTACCGTGATTGCAGCGCTTTGGAGAAAAACATAAACATGTAATACGGTTCCTGTGTAATGCTTAACAATGTCATCAATGCATAAGCAGAAATGTAAAGGTCCCAAAACAGATCAGTGCTTTCCCAACATTCTAAATTAGACAGCTGACAATTCCTTTTTCACAAATAAAAATTAAACCATGTTACCACCCGAGAAGAACAATTAAATTTAGTCAAATCAGACAGCAGGATATTACGAGTAAATGACTTTTTAAGATTCGAAAAGACTGCGCCAGCTACACTCCACTGGCTATGCTCACGCTATACAAAATAAATAAATCTATGTTTTCAAGCAAACAACAAGTAGTTTAGTTGAATACTTCAGCCTGAAGCAAAATTAATTAGGATATAAAACTGATTATTACCCGCTAAATATACTATTATTGCCAAACTATTATATTTTCTAAAAGCTTTAAAAAGTGAGAATGGAAATTTGCCTATAAGGTTTCCAATTTGATTGATAGCTAATTTGAAAGTCACAATTTATTCGGAGCGACAGTCAAGTTTATTACTGTTTTAATAAGTGTGAAAATCAAAGAGCGAAAGCTAAATGTTGCGTTGTGTGAAACAGAAAACAGCATGTGGACTCCAGGTTCATAGTTTTGCCGCATTATTTAAAACAAGTTTTAAAATCACTTACAGGATTCCAAATAATGTTTATAGATCCATTACACTGTACATATTAACCATTAACTTAGTAGAAAAAACAGACTATGCTGTGCAAACCAATTATTAATCAATAAACAGTGATTATTATAAAGTGCTACCTCCAAATTCTGATTTTATTTAAAATAAGTAAATAAAGAACTACATTTGAATTATTATGTGGTTATAGTTAGATTATTATTGTCCAGGCCAATTTTGTTTCACGTGGGAACACATCGGTCTTATTGACTTAAGGCGATGTTGCCAGTGCTTTACAGTCCCTGGGATTAACTTTCTAATCTTTGTTTTAATTCTAATGTAAACACCCAAGACGGACATACATGCATGCAATACCTCACAAATGTCTCATCTACACCCCCTCTCTCAGTAGGCAGTGACCAGAATCCTGAATCCCCTCTTAGCTATGTGAAGTGTTGAATAGCTTTGCTCTCCCCTGTGCTAATCCAGGCCCATCCATCCCCACAGCACTTCCCTGTGACAGATACAAAGTATGGGGAGTGCTGCTAATCACAGAGCCCCTGTAGCCAGGGGGTCAGTGGGGAGCTCCTCTGCCTAAGCAGGGCATCATGGGAGGCCAAGGAAGGAGATAGCTAGGCAGCCCTCAGTGCCAAACCCTGCGTGCCAGATTAATGCACCTCTGAGGGACATGACGTTTCTGATGGGCCGCAGGATCACAACACAAGGATGTAGGCAAACAGTGTTAGGGTTCAGTCCTCCAGCAGATTCTGTGAAGAGATAAAGATGGTAAGAGACAAAACAGAGCCAGACACCTGGTGTAAGACATAAGGGGAAAAAAAATTAGTATGTTTATGTGTTGACGTTCTAAGTGTGAATTTAGCTTGAGGGCAATATGTAGAGGCGTAGGGAAGAATTCAAATTGTACATTAGCAGGGAGAAGCATGTTTGTCTCCCTTCCCTGAAGGATGCAGCAGTGCACTTATATGATGATGATGGAGAACTAATTTAATAATTAATGCTGATAACCATCAACTCCAGCTCAGATCGATTCTTATCTTCGCCTCTGTTGAGCAATGCTACATTTTTAATGTTCTTGTCATTTTGATTAAGATCATGTTTTTGCCTTTGTCCTCACTTACAATATGAGTCAGAGTACATAGAACTGCTTTTTTCCCATATTCAATTATCCATCACATAGAATCCTTTACTAATAGCTGCCATATAGGCTGCTGTTTATAGAACGTGATGTGATTTAACAATGAAATATATATGAATAAAGTGTGAGTTGTGTGTTGAGGGGTTTTGTGATATAAGCTATAAAGTTTCCACCGTTATTTGCACTCAAGCAAAGTTAAGTGAAGAAACTTTCTAACATATAGTGCACCACCTAAAACCTCCACATTTGCTTGCTTACATGAAGAAAATCATTGGAATAAGATTTTTTTTTTTTTGTTTGATTATGCAAATGCAAGTTATTTTAATCTATTTAAATATCCACCATATGCAACAGAAATCACAATTATTAATTCATTCATTTTTTTATCATTAAATATCGCATGAGAGCACTTTGAAGGCAAGTATGGAACTTTGGGCAGCTAATTCCAAATTTAAAACATGAAACCACATTTTGTCTGGCGCCCACACACACACACACAAACACACGCTGGTGCACAAACACACCTGCACAGGCAACACAACAGCAGCAGTTTCCTCTGGTAGATAGACACCAAATGACTGGAACCCTGAGGGCTCAGGCAGCCCTGATGAGGAAGGATTAGGAGTGGTGGGCTGTCAGCAGGATACATTTGAGAGTGTGTCTGTTGTGTCCAGGAGTGTGTAAGTGTGTGTGAGGGAGACAGGGAGAAATCTTGCTGTTTTGGTATTGCATGCCTGCTGAATCTGGAAGATAGAGGCTTTTAAGGCCTTAAGATGTCCTTGTGCTCAAAATCCTGAAATCTGCTCTGTAAGTGATGAGGTATTAGAAAGGGATGCACAGGTAAATTAGGTCCAGATGACAAATAATTTGGTCAATGTCAAAGAATTAAGGAATCTCCTGCCGCCATCTTGGCAAAAAGGTGCAAACTGTTATTTCCATTCACAGCCTCAACTGCACTCATAATATTACAACTTCTGCTTTTGTATCACATCCATATTTGCATGTCAATTTCTCCGCAGCCAACTGAGTTAAATGATAGAATGTCATCTATGCTAAATGCTATTCTGTGCTGCAACTGTAACCCTGTTTCATATTCATAAACCCTCCATATGACATTTTCCCACTCTTGTGTGATATCCTGTGTCCACACAGCACTCCCGTTTAGAGTGCCTCCCCATCCAAGCTATAATTCAAAGCCTAAAATTACGGCTGAGTTAAATGTTCTGTTCCTAATGCACTGAAATAATGCTAAATTACAGATGGCTGGTTTTATTTGTGTGAATAAATTTGTAAGCTTAATGGTTTGTGAAACATGTTTTCTATGCATAGTTTACAAACATGGAAGGACGCTAGAATCTCTGTAAATTGTAAAAAACAATTACCATTCATTTAAGTAAAATACAATAATTAAGTACAACTTCAAACAACAACAACAACAACAAAATCTATTTTGCTTTTTGTGAGTTGGGGGGATAATTCCATAAACAGGGTTTCCATGCTGATCACAAAACACTGAAGCTTTTTCTTCCTTCCTCCTTTTTTTCCCGCGTGTGAGTCAAAACAAACTGACATCAGTGACCTGTGTACATTCTCTATAATCCATCCAGTGAGATCCAACTCAATGCTATAAATAAATACATATTCTCCATTTAGGATAATGATGGCAAATGTGAACCATATCTGATCATTCTGTCTGAAATTATATCTACTCCTAACAGATGGTAAAACACTGCCCACAATTAGGCAGCACATGGCCAAGATCTGTCCATTTCTGGAAAGTAAAACTGACATATTTTCCTGTTATCTGCCAGTATCTGACATTAATCTGGCAGGGAAAAAAGGGACTTGGCACAGCCTCAAGTAGCCATAGTAGTGCGTACTTTCCATCTGTATCCTTAGATGGAGCACTCTCCAAAACCATATTTTTGCTGAAACGGATTCCGAACCACATTCAAAACGGATTTTGATGGGAATGTGAGGTGAATACGTTGTCATAATATTGCTCCATATTCATGTGAAGAACAGCTGTTCAGCGACAGATAATCCCCCTGTTCAACTTGCAGGCGAGAGAAGTTGTGCAAACTTTGTTTGCACTGTGCACATTCATCAGCCTCATACAATTGTCAATTATTTACATAAAGAATGGTCTGAGAATTATCTGTCAATTTATCAGCATTACAATTTCTGACATGCTAAATGTGCAACGTACAGCGAACGGCTACGGCTCCGAACATCGGGGGACGGATGGTGGGCAGATTTTATCAAGATTGAGCACTGCAATAATCAAACACCATTGGACACAACACCTGCTAACATTGCAGAGATATCAATTGTTCCCCCACGTGAGAAAGATGGGTACCATCTAATCAACAGAGCAGGGGTGTGCGGTGTTGGCGAGGGTGTGAGGCTAAGCCCCCTGCCCTTTGCAGTTGTTGTTGACACACTGCACACAATACTCATCTCATTCCACACAACAGAGGAAAAGGGGGAGTTTTGGGCAACTGCAAGGAGTCTTTTATTTTTAGTTAATGATTGAACAAACAATCCGAGCCTCAGAGCTGTGCCCTCTGGTGGGTGTGGCCACCCCCGAGGTCATATTTGCTCAGCAACTGGGGGAGGAGGCAGAAGAGCCGTTAGGCAGGAGGATAGTGGTTGGATACGACAGACATGTAGATAGAATAGGATTGCGTGTGTGGGAAGGGGGTTGGGGTGGGTATTGGGGTGTGTTTTGGGAGTGGGAGATGAAGTAGTGGTGAGTGCTGATGGTTAGGCATGGGGGCCTTTTCTGCCACATATAGCACTATGAGGAACAGATGGGGCCTGATAAATCCTGAAAGGAAGGCATTACCTGCCCAAGTCACCAAGCAGCCACAATTATCACAGGGCTCTGGGTTCATTGTCAATTAGAGTGGCAGTTAAAGCCAGGCAGCAGCTGTGGCAGATGGCTGGGATCCAGAGAGGCTGGGGGAGCCGGGACAGCGGCCAGCCCCCTGGCTCCCTCCATCTCTCCTCCTACTTTTCTCTCCATCTCTTTGCGCATTTCTCTAAAGGTCTGCTTTAGAGCAGGGTCCACTTTCTTCTTTAGTGTGTGTGTGTGTGTGTGTGTGTGTGTGTGTGTGTGTGTGTGTGTGTGTGTGTGTGTGTGTGTGTGTGTGTGTGTTGCAGCAAGTGAATCAGAATAAGGAGGAAGTGTGTAGTAGGACCAGAGACACTGCTCATTAGAGCCACTGCAAGAAAACTGTATTGTTTGGCATGTTTTTTTTTTCCCTTGTACAGTGTCTAAAAACTCGCACATTCAGAGCAGCACCTTTTGTGATGTAGTCAGCAAATACTGCATCCAACATTTGAGTGAGCAATTAGGATTTACCGTTTTTGCGGTTATAGCAAATGTCTTGGCTGACTTTCCCGACCACAATAAGTAATTTATGTAAGTGAGATCATGATCAATGGTGACAAAGGTTTCTCCTACTATGTATGATATAAGAAGAATATACAGTCTTTGTCATCTGGAGGACTAATTGGATACATACAGTCATGAGGTATCAGTTGTAGTTTACAACTTGCAAGTGTTGTGATTTTTTCAGTGCCAGGATTGGAAAATACACTCAACCAAAATGTGCATTTAGTGGATTTAATTGTGTTTTGAATCCCTTTATGGTGGAGGAGACTCTTTGGCTTTCTGATAGGCTCCAGCTCATTTTTTTCTCTCTTTTTTTTTGCTCCCCATTTGTGTGGTTGTGTGCCAACAGTGGTCCTGCTGCCTTGGTGGAGTATATGGGTGACTGAAGGGCAGCCTTTTGCTGAGTTTGTCCCCGTGATCTTCCAAGCAGTCTCCCCCTGCTTCCCGGCCTGAGCCAAGGCTCACCAGCAGGCTTCATTTTCAGCAAGTACCACCATTCATCACCAAGCAGGGGTGCTGGAAGGGGGTTGGGGGGCGGGGGTACGGCAGGGGCCCAGTAAGGGGGCAGTGTGTGCCCCTCACCCCTCCTCTTTTCTTCTCCACAGGCTGACTGAGAATATAGGCCTCTGCCACAGACAGCAGCCACACTCCTCTCTTACTACTTACAATGGCGCTCCAAATTTATTCAGGGGAGGAGAGACCTACTCCCTTCTATTGCTCCTTTGCTCGCTCCTTCACCCTTGTCTCTTGCCCCCTCCTATTCTTTTTTTTCCTCTTTTTTTTGGTGCCTGACACCCTCATCCCTCGATTCTCCTCCCTCATCCCTTTCTCCCCCTCCTCTCCACCTTTCTGGTCTCACCCTTTTCTCTCCATTGGGGCATCATTCCTCCTACTTTGTTCCGCTAGTCCTAGGCCCAGTGTCTGGGCTTTCCTGATAGCAGAGAAGTAGTAAGCAGCCTATCCATCTGCCTGCCCAGGGCCTGCCAATGAAGAAAGAGGACCAGAGGTCCTCATTCATAACAATAGCCATTAACAATGCTAACAGCACTGCTGCTACTGCTGTAAAGGCTGGGGAACAAGAGGTTGTTAGGGCTGGGACAGGGGCCTTCAAGGGCTGGGACTGCAGGGGCCAGACAGGGAAGTGAAAGCAGGGGCCTGGGAGGGCCTGTAGTCAGGCAGAGTTGGAGATTGCAGAGATCCGATAGGTTTATGGCACAGACAATGCTCTAAAGCATGTTGTTATGGCGTTAAGCAAGACCTCAGAGTCTCCCAGGCCTGTAAAGATATATTGATTCACTCTTTTTTTTGTTTTGTTTTTTGCCTGTGGTCAGCCAGCATGTGAAGTCCTGTCCGTATGAAGATGCTCTCGTATTACCTTGTGGCTTCAAGGCCAGCTATTTAGGGATCTGCAATTCAGCTTAAGTCTATTCTTCTGTAATCAAGCTAATCTTTTGTAATCAATAAAATCAAATAAAAAATATCTGGAAAATGAAAAAGAAACGCTGAAATTACAAAATATATTAGATAATATAAAGTGCAACCCCCCAAAAATGAGAGGTAAAATAATTTACTAAGCAGGCACTGCATCAGCAAAAATACAGCACAATGTGGGTGAACTTACTGACAGGCACACAATAGCTGTAATGATGCCCAAGTAGGCCAAATTTACCTCTGGTACTTTCCCGGCTTCCCTCCTGAGTTTTGACACATTTTCACATTTATCAGGAATGCCTATCTGTCTCCAGTAACAACAAAAGACACCCCCTCTAAGGAACAACACTGCATGGAGCCTCCTGTGAAATGGTTACAGTAGGCTCTCCCTCGCCATGCCTCTCATCCCTCCAATCAAACTGTCAAAAAGCACACAGTCTTTTGTATTGAGGGTTTTAATTAGATTTGGATGGATTTCAAATCTGCTCTTGTTTCCTGGAATGATTCTGAGTGAAAGAAGAAACCCTACAACAAGATTAACCACTAATCTATCCTTTAGTTGCCGGTACTAAAATCTGTCCATCTGGCCATCCATTCAAACACACAGAGCAGCTTTTTTTAGAAACTTCCATATAATGTGTCTTTTTTTTTTTTAGGCATATAAATAAATCCCCATCTTAAGAAAAATAAAAATGTTATAACTGACACAGATAACAAAAAAGACAAAAACAAAACAATGTCTGCATCCATGTATAATTTTGTGGATTGTGTTTCTTTCAACCACATGTTAACCTCCGTTTGTCTAGATTAGTGTAGGTGTAACTTCACTTGAATTTGTCCTTAGGGCAGTGAAACACACATTTCTGCATACCATCAATGATTCCAATCAATATGATCCTGTTATGGCAACTTATTCTAGGTGGCTCAGTCAATATCACATATTGTCAATAGTGTTGTCGTACAGACTAATAGATTCTCAGTATTCAGCATGGACTTTAGCAATTTTTTTCCCCGGACTTTTAGCAGATGTAGAATACAATGCATGAAAAGCTGTGGACAGCTCCCTGCGAGCATACCGATTTTTCTTTTAACTGTTTCTTTCTCGCTTGATTGTTCGCCTGTTTTAAGAGAAAACATGTTAGGTAAACAACTCAATGGCTCACAAGGAAATTGTCAATGACTTAATTATCATGGAAAGTTGGCAGTGTCACAGCTTTTCAATCCATCTCTAATGGATTTCTATTTCTATTGGCAGCCACTGATCTCTCTCCCCTTGATGATAACAAAGACCTTGTACCAACAGGAAAACAGGGAAATGCATGCAAACAACAACAAAAAAAAAAAAACATTTGAAAGTCAAGCATTTTATCCTATCAGCTCATAAGTAGCAGTCTTGGCTAGCATGAGAGCAAGTTCAAACTGAACAGCTCTAAATGGTATTGGTGACATTTTGGAGCATTCGGGTGTGTGTTAACACAATGCAGAGGAGGAAAGACATCAGCAGTGAGCTAGTGGTAGTTTACTGCCTCCCACACATTATACTCAGGCAGAAACCCTTGTGTATTTCTAGTAGTAAGAATGCAGCTGATAAGAACAGTCTCCTGCTGTGTGTTAAATGAGAGAAAGGACAACTTCAGACAATGTCCTCTCACAATTCTTCTGGCAGTTTCCAGAGTCCATGTGTGAAAACAGCCTAAGAAAAATTGTGCTTCCCAAAAAAGCTACCTATGCTGTCTGATTGATTACTCTGGATGGATACTGTCTGTTCTATCTATTTCTCTTTTCAAATATAAGAAAAGAACCAGTGTTCCCACATTCAGGACCACATCTCAGATGTGATTATGAGTGTAACTATGACGTCTGCATGCTGTTAAATTCTGGGACCTTTCACTTATGTGTCCCAGACCTTTCCTCAACTATCTAATATGCTCTGTGATGCAATCACTCACATGAATAATAAATTTCAGAAGAACAAAACACTAAACAAAAAGGGACCTAATTCTTGTACAAAGAACAGAGAACTCGTCTTTATCCAAATTTGATCAACACCTTGCACGAATACTCACTGGAACTGTGTCATTGTTGCACATCATCTAGTAAATGTGCATGCCATAAGTCCATTTTGTTTTATTCACGTGGCTGCTGAATAATATTTTGAAGTAAATTAAAAGTTTCCATCTGTTTGACACTGTGAGTCAATATGCATTTGTTTGTGATAGTGTGTAGTACTCTAGTGTCTGCGGACTGTGTATTCAAAGCCGAACATTCTCACAGGTAAGTTATGAGAATACTTAGACGCTAATTATTTTCTTAATTAGAGCAGCATGCTTTATTTCCTGAGCTTGAGTATAGATTTTAAGTATAAAAATATTTTAGGACAAGCTACGGCCCATAATCCAGTTAATGCAGGCCAAGGACGATCTATACAGACATTCTGGGGCCTTTAAAAACAAAACAAAAAAAGCAAGATCGGTAGGAGAAAAAAAAAAATATTTCTGGATGTTATACTATATCTGTAGAAGATGGAGATTAAAATCTCCAATTAATATTAAA
>VUQJ01045658.1:65666-82116 GCA_015108635.1 Andinoacara biseriatus
TTTTTGAGGTAGAGGGTGAAAAAGGAACATTTTGCCACACAAGTGAGACGAGTGGTTGCTTAGTTTTCCAGTCTGAGGTACCACTTGTATACAAACATAAATTTCATTTTTTTTTAAATATAAAGAACAGCTCGGGCAAATCAAACTGTTACACTTGCTTTATAAATACATCAATATGACAAAAAGATGCATTTGTATATATTTCACTTGTATTTTCATCTTGCTAAGGTCTGGGCTGTTCAGAACAAACACTGTCTATATTACAACATCTACTCATTTGTCATGGACAAGTCAATTTCTTTATTCACAACAGTGCTGCTGAAAAGCATGTAGAACTGGAGCTCTTGCAGGGTGGTAGCCCTGTGTGATATGGGCAATGGTATTTAAGTGCCCTTGGATAAATCATTTACATCAATTCAGTTACTGATGAGGCATGAATACATATGGTGAATTCTGTTCAGACATGATTTATTTTAATTGTCACACTGGGACCAACTATTACACTGCTGCACAATGGGTCACTGCATTAGAAAATTAAAGCAGAAGCTCTAATTTGAAATCTATTTGTAAATTCTGGCCTGTGGAGTAAAGATATGCTGAGTGCATATAAATGCCATTCCCACTTGGAATGAACTTATTCCAAACTGGAAAACAGTCACCTGGCTGCGTCACTCCGAGGTGCACTCTGCCACTGTGCTCAGTCTGGGGGAACTCAAATTAAGCTGCAGCAATGGCACACGTCTTACATGAATGAGCATACATTTGTGGTGTCTGGGGTGCGGTGTGGGGTGTGAGGTCAGCATGTGTGTGGCCTGCCAGAGGCTACTTATGTTCAGGATTTCATAAGCTCCATTTCCATGGATCATTTATTACTTTGCCTCATCCACTTCAGGCGATATATATGTTCAAGCTGTGACTAGCAGTTGCTGTTGGCAGTGATCCTTATAGAATCTGGGACTTAAGCAATTAAAGTTGCCAAAGTACTGTGTAATCATATTACTTTTTAATGTTATACTTTTGTTGCAGTTAATATTAGGAAATTGCTATCATTTAAACTGCTTATTGTTTGTTGTTTGCTGCCAAATACAACATAGAACGTGTATAGAAACAAAATGATGACAGACCTCCCAACTTTAGTTTGAGACTGCTCCCAAAAGATGCAACCCCGGGCTTCATATCTACTGGCAGACAGGGCAGGACCCCCACAACCTTGTCTGACAGGTTGAGTGCATCGAATAGCTCATAAAATTGCTCTTTCACATGGCCTTTACTCTGTTGTTGTCATCTCTGTCTTCCCTACTTTGATGTTTTAAACAGTTTGGGATTGCAGTGTTGCAGACCAAAGATGTGCTAACTGTGCCCACTTTAAAGGAGAAACAGAGGTCACGGTGGTGATGTTCTGAAAGCTACAAACAAACAAACATCCACCTATTAACGGGGGTGAAATAATGTGGATATGGTTGGTAACTGAAAGACTGAGCCCACTGTTATGTCACACGATGCTTTGCTGTAATCTCCATTGCTGCAGTTGTTGGAGCTGCGTTCTCTTATAATCCAGATTGGATTCAGTCATTAACATGGCTGGTGGAATGATTTCCAATCAAGAATGAGAAATTATATTTACAGTTGGCTTTCAGAAGCTCCACACAGGCAATAAGGATTCTGGAGTTCATGTCCCCGGTAATGTCTCCTCCATTATTATTTATCCATGCATCCATTTTCATCCGCTTATCCAATTCAGGGTCGTGGTGTGGCTGGAGCCTATCCCAGCTGCCACAGGGAGAGAGACAGGGTACACCCTGGACAGGTCACCAGTCTGTCACAGGGCAGAGATACAGAGAAGCATTCACGCTCACATTCACACCCACAGCCAATTTAGAATCACCAATTAACCTAACATGCACGTCTTTGGATGGTGGTGGGGAGCCATAGTCCTCGGTGAGAACCCACGCAGGCAGGAGGAGAACATGGAAACAGAAAGCCCTCAGCCGGGATTCATACCCATGGCCTGCTATTTATTTTTTCCCCAGTCACTGTTTGATGACAGGTAAACCTACTCAATTAGGTCCACCCTCACCAGAACAGCAGTCTGCTGTGTAATTAATATTTAGCAACAATCATGCCTATAGTAAATAACTACTTTAGAGCTATATTTGAGACTGGGCAAAGGGAGTTCTGAAATGAAAAGGGAAACAATTATTGCAGGTCTGTGATGTGGCACAAGCCCCCAACCCCCCTGCGTGTCACATTCTGCATATCCAGTCTCATACTGCCATTGGCTCAAATCAGATAAAGAACTGTTTAACATGGATAGTGCTGTTTAGTGTAACAGAAATATAGCATATATATAAATATATAGATCTGAATTAACAACGCACCTTCCTGTCTGATCATTTTCAGTCTAATCAAATATTGCACTTTATTCTGAAATCAGGATGAAGGATGTAGACTGACAAGCTAAATATTATAAAGGATATGCATGTAGCCAACCCACTGACACACCCAAAGCTCCGACAGCACTACCTTATTTAACATTCATAAAAAACAATAAGCACACTTATTCAAAAGCATGTTTCATGTGCACAGTGAAGCACTGATCATTTCCACCACACCACCTGCACAGAGTTTCCTTTATTCTCTGAGGACTTTGAATATCATTTTTTTAATAGACCTATGCATCCCTTCTCCTCTAAAGCAAAAATCACTTGCTTCCAAATGGGGATTCATTTTTTTTTTTTTTTTTTGCGATAATGATCATGTATACGCAGAGTGAGCGGTGAGTCTGAAATAATGAGATCCTATTTCCCTTTCATTCTACCCTTGCCTTCCAATAGTAAAGTCAAGTTTAAGTAGAGAGAGAGAGGATGATAGATTAGTTGAGAGGGTTTTCTGACAAGAGGGGGGAGATAAAGCAAAAAGGAAACCAAGGAACAGCAGCTGTTCCATCAAACTTGGATAAAAGTGCTGCGTAATGCGCCCCCCTTTTGAAATGATGTACAATGTCTAGATCCCCTATTGATAGAACAGCAAACAAAGGAGGAAGTACAAATGAGATCATGACAATTGAAAAAATTCCCTGGAATGTCATTCAAATCTAAAAATAAAAGACAAGGGAAATCAATTATCCAGTTTGTGGCCTATAAAACAAATTGTAGGGAAGCACGAGGAGCTCGAGAACCACAGCACTCAAGTGAGCATGTCAGGGCTTCTGAGGAAGAGGAGGAATGATGAGCATGTGTATTTGCGTAATCTTTCAAATGTCATTTCATCATATGTGCTTTGTCCCCTCAGAAACTCAAAATTCACTGAATAAAATGTCAGGATTTACATATACAAACATGCCTACTGTGACGCTTAAGTTTCTTGATGTCAAACACTATCTTCTAATGAAACCCCTGAATTTTTTTGATTACATGAGTGCAGGAAGGAGACTTAGCTGGGAAAAAAGAAAAAGAAAATGCCAGCTAACCTTTCTTCACATTTCATAGTTTTTTACTTTGTGAAACTATGTTCAGAGCAACTCAGCTTAATAAAGCCTTTCCTATTTGTTGTCATTAAACCAGTTAAAGTAAAAAGATGAACATTTTAGAATCTATTCTTGTTAGCTTTCTGGCAGACACTTAAATGACTGTAATCAGTGCAGGCACTTCTACATCATCAGTAAAAAGTCTTCTGCAGCAGTCATTGCGTGTGTTTACATGTTTGCTGCCTCCTCCGACGTCAATCCAAGCATTTCCTTTACACTAACCAAGTAGATCTTCCCTGTAGTGCAAAAGTGCCTGAAAACAGCCATTTCCTGCTGTGGGATACATGTGAGAAAGTAAAACTGAGAAAATGTAGCTGAAGTTCATGTGTAAAAATGACTTTCACTGCCTGCTTTTCCATTCATAGTCTTTGAGGTAAAATAACTTGTGCTGGTTTTTGCTTAAAAATGCCCCCCCTCATGTCCTCTCAGGTGCGGCCCTGCCGTCTGTCTGTCTCTTCCTCTTTCTCTCCCCTGTATGTGTGCAGTGTGTGCATGGAACTAATCTGTGTCTTCCAGGACTGGGTGTGGTCCAGGGAGGAATCAGGCAGGTGCACGTGTTTTCCAGCTCCAGTCATTGGCAGTATTTAAACCTGGTGCTCATCTCCACTTGTTGCCAGATTGTTAACTTACTACATGTGGTTGCTCAGACTGATTGCCATTCAGATTTATGTCCAACTTACCTGCAAGTCTTGTAATCCTTGATTTGTACTTACTTGCTCATTGCTTCCTTCTCCTAGAGAATCCTGCCTGGTGCACCTGTTTGAATACTCTCCTGTGTACCTGCCTGACTCACTTTACCACACACTTTCTGAAAACAAACCAGCTTTGGAGACTTGGTGATTAAGAGCTGAACCCACATCAAATCTGTGTTTGGAAGGAAAGTCCCACCTGTTAATGTCACAAGTAACTTACCTCTGTTGAACATCCTGCTTTGAAGAAAGACCTCGATTTGCTTCCGTTGTTGTGAAATTGTCCCGAGTTTGTTCATTAAATCCTGTGAAACTGTTCTCAGCGTGTCCTCTCAGTGAACTGTGACAAATAGTCTCATGCAAATTTGAAAGGAGGATTAATCTTCTCACGCTACTTGTCAGAAAACAAAATATTTACAAGTGTATATGAGTTTATAGAAAATTGGTAAAATGCAAAATTAATTTATCCAACAATACTACATAGATTAAAAACAAAAACTCTGCTGGTGTGCATCAGTGACACAGTTCATGATCAGTAAATAAATATCCAGATGTCACACTGTGTTTAAACACTTTGAGAACTGGGGTGAAAAGCCACCTGTATGCTTCTTATAGGGTGACCAATAAAAATTAGCATATCTTTCTCTCACATCACTCTGTTTCTGAAAATAAGGTTTAAATCATGTGAATTAATGTTTTGGTTTGGTTTTCTATACTACAGGGCCTCTCGAGTCTTTCCCGTCTTACAAATCTTGTGATTGGTTCTCAGATGTGCTTTCCAGGTCATGGATGAGCCAATATGGAAGACAAGTTCCCTGCCTGATAATCAGTAATCCACTTTTCTCTTGCTCGGGCCTGACCGCTGACCCTTGCCGCCCTCCTTGGAATTAATTTTGCGCTTGAACCAAATGCAGGCACAAATTAATCAAACATATCAGCAGAAAACAGAAGACGAGAGAGAGAGTGACAGGGAGACAGGAGCAAAGGAGGGAAGAACAGACCAGCATTTGGGTTTTAGTGAAAGAAAGTATTTAGCCAGCGGAAAGATAGATGGTTACAATGACTTACTTTGATAGAACATCTGTAGGATAGCAGGAGAAAATGACGAGTGCCTTGTGAAAAGCTGTAATTTAATAGCCTAATTTCCTGCCCAGCTCGGCAGAAATATCTGTCTGACGCTGACAGCTGATGAAAATGCACCAGGATTTGATTTTCTCCCAAGTGTAGAACAAGTTCAGGCCTATCTCTCGGTCTGTAAAGTCCCGCAGGCAATAGTCTGCATGTGTGCGTCTGTGAGAAGAAAGAGACAAATTCTAGCTGTGGTTGCTTCCTCCGCAGGGCTAATAACAAATTTAGTGATAATCGTCATGTTTTAATTGATGTTTCCGCTCTACTGACTCAAACCACCGGTGGATTACATCAGGGGATAAAAGATATGAGTAGTTTTGTATCTGAATGGCCCACCATTTCCTTTTTTGCACTGGTTCACTTCTAATCTGTCCAGTGCTTGAGGCTTTAATGCACAGCACAGGCAGTTCACCTCTGGGACGGCACAACCTGCTCACAGTCACTGCATGAAGTAGGTGGTACACGCTGTCCCATCTCCCCACCGCCATTGCTGAAGTGGGTAAAACGTAGCAATATACAAAAAGCAAGCTGCCTGATTGCCCAGCAGCCCCCCTAGTGTGGTGTGCTACGGAGAGGACTAATGTATTTATAACCCCTCTCATATGTGCTCTGGGAACAAATTAGAGACAAATGAGGCAGGATTCTCGCCCTGGAATGACATGAAATTAGGGCAGCAATGTTTTCAACTGCAACAGATCACAACAGCAAACTAATGCAACTTTAAATATGCTTACAGAAGCGTCTATACAATATTTTGTGCAATATTTTACACTCTAAGTATAGTACAATTACAGTCTGACTCACAAGCCTCACTAAAGTGCTTATTTTCTTGTATGAAGGTACTCCTTTGTTGATCAGCTCATTGAGAACACAAGAATATCACGGTTGCAGAAAGCAAGAGTATCATGTTTTAATAACCTGTATTTATACACCAATAAGGCATAACATTAGGACCGCCTACCCAATATTGTGTTGGTCCCCCTTTTACTGCCAAAACGCATGACACATCAAGGCATGGACTCCACCCTGAAGGTGTGCTGTGGCACCAAGATGTTTGCAACAGATCCTTTAAGTCCTGTAAGGTGCAAGGTGGGGTCTCCATGGATTGAATTTGTTTTATCCAGCGCATCCCACAGGTGTTCGTTGGATTAAGATCTTGGGAATTTGGAGGCCAAGTCAACACTTCCAACTTATTGTTGTGGTCCTCAAACCATTCTTGAACCATTTTTGCTTTGTGGCAGGGCATTATCCTGCTGAAAGAGGCCACAGCCATCAGGAAATTTTTATGAAAGGGTGTACATGGTCTGTAACAATACTTGGGTAAGTGGTACGTGTCAAAGTAGAATATGGATGGTAGGACCCAAGGTTCCCCGTCAGAACAGCCCAATTCATCACACTGCCTCTACCGGCTTGTCTGCCTAAAACATGATCAGGATGTCAGGATGGACACCCTGACTGGTCTGCGGCTATGCAACCCCATATGCAACAAACTGTGATGCACTGTGTATTCTGACACCTTTCTATCAGAACCAGCATTAACTTTTTTGCTTATCGATGCAAACTATCATGCTCCATCCTAAGCATGTTCCATCTCGAAAATTTAGAGCTTAGGGTAGAACAAAGCCATGGCTCTCCTCTGAACTATCAACACTAAAATGAGAAAGGGAAACTTTCTGGGCAAAGGCCAGGACATCTTCATCTCAGGCTGACTGGCTGACTTTTAGACAGCTTAGAAATAGGTTTACTTCTCAAATCACAAAGTCTAAATCTAATTATTACCTTTCCAAAACTACAAATAACTTAAGGGATCTGAATAAATTCTAGAAAGTGATCAAAGCACTTATGGAGATGACACTATAAATTATTTGATAAGCTGTATTACAGATGGTAATAATATGGCAATTGACAAAGAAGCAATTCTTGACTGTTTGAATGATCACTTTGTTTTCTTTGGGCACTTATTTGAGTCTCTTGATCTTCCTTTGCATCAGTTGCATGTACAGGGGATTCAGTTATTACCACCCCCATTAATCTCAGAGACTCAGCCCTTTAACTTTACTCCTGATGTTTGCAGAGCTCTGAAAAATCTTGACACAAGCAAGTCTGCTGGTCCAGATAAGCCTGACCCTGTCTTTCTTAAGGTTGCTGCTGACAGTATTGATGAACCAATAACTTATATTTTGAATTTGTTTCTTTCTAATAATGAGAGTCCTGACTTGTGGAACTCTGCATTTGTTATTCCTGTCCTGAAATTACAATCAATGGTGATACACAAATACTGCTCGTGTGAGCTGTGTTGACATTTGGAAAGTCAGCTGGTAATGCTTTGCCACCAGAGAAAAGCATCACCTTAGATTTTCCAGAATTTAACACTACTTTAACATTAATTAAATTTAACAGAATCCTATTAAAATCAGATTGTTGATCTACCTAGGCTGTATGCTGGTTCAAGAATTACTTAACAGTCAGAAGTCAATGTGTCCAATCTGCAGGGTCCTATTCATTGTTTCTTTCCATATCAAAGGGTATGCCCCAGGGCACAACATTAGGACCATTGTTGTTCACATTATGTGTTAATAATCTTTGTCAGGATATTCCAATGCTATGCATCACCTGTATGCTGATGACACAATTATCTATAGTGCAGCTTACTCAGTGCTGCAAACCTTTGATTCCCTTCAAGCTGAGAGATAATCAGTGTTATTCACTTCACCAGTGGGCACAAGTGGTCATATGCCTGTTTGGTGTGCAGCATAAACATATCAGAAAATTACAGTTACAGTGAAGAAATAGGTTGTTCAAGTGTCTCAAAAACCATAGAAAGAATGCAGTTTCAAAGATTGAAGAAAAAAGAAAGATACAAGCTCATAACAGAAATTGCTGACAATCAGAACTCAGGTGATGATATGACCAGATCCAGCAGTAGTTCATACTGGCTCCTGTTTGAATGTTCTGTAACTTATATTCCTCTTACATCAGCATGTACGCATCAGCTCACTTTATTTGCTTTATTGCTGCAGTATCCAGAAAGATGTTAGATGCTGTGGAAGAAAAAAATATTTAACGTCAGCACAGCGCAGATACTCAGTAACTTTTTCAAATAGTAGTGGACCTCTATCCAGTGCAAATGTTGGCCCAGTTCATTCCAATGTTTTTGAGACTTTTCTGAGGGGATGTATTGCCCAGGCAACCTTATAAACCAAGGTTTAAAACATCTGCTAATCATTCTGTTTTAAACAAATCATCTTTAGAGGATGGATGGATAGTTACATTGCCTAAACCTAACAAAAACCAAGAATGACAATGCAACTCAAGTGTTGAAATAATACCAAAATAAGTGGGATGGAGAATGTGGCTGAGTGAATGATGAGTGAAATATGCCATCGCCACCCCTGCCCTTGTTTCTCTGTCCTCTTTGAAAGCAGCCATGGAAATCACGAATTGGATTTTTCTAGCCAGCAAACACACACAGTTAATGTTTAATGGTGGTGACACCCAGTTCTAGCTGACGGCTTAGCTGTTAGTAGTGAATGTGTAAACAGGCTGCAAAAAACAGTGAAATTGTTCCAATAAGGCAATAAAAAAATTGCTTGATGTTCAGTTAGTCATGTGTAGAGCTTTCGTATAATCTGTATATTAATTCAAATGGTAGTTTTCATGCTTTGGGGGGATTTTTCACTCAGTTTTTCTTGTCTTGACTGATTCTATTATTTCTGTGCCTTACCACTCTCTTGACGTCTGTTTTGTAGAAATTCACTGAAGCATAAATAATTTTCAAAGACATCACAACACATTTCTATCATGTTACATGAGCTGTTTTCAAAAATACTGCTATTATTCTCCACTAAAAATGATAATACAGCATGTACTTATTTCAGTGACAATCCTGGTATAGCAGATACAAAATAGCAATTTTGAATTCATATAAACATCATACCCAGATGAGGATAAAAACTTGGCCATTAAACGTGGCACAAATTGGCACATCTTGACATAGGCTATTCCATTTTTTTGGGGGGTTTTTTGTTTAAGAATAGAGTGGTGATAAATCTTTTGTCACTGACGCTATTAAAAAAATAAACAAATAAAAACACCTCCTCAGAGTGACAGAGAATGTCACATTTTCCATAGTTCACTTCAACACACACAGTGTCTGCTCAGCAACAAACAACAAACTCTCTATATATGTAAATCAGATCAATAGGATATCCATACAAACGGCCTGCAGCTGTGTGTTGCCATCAAGCAGCTCACCTAATGTAATAAGGAACATCAATAGTTGATTTTCAAACCTAGTGGTGCAGAGAAAGAAAACGAGGATGATGAGATTAGCACAGCTTGGCTCCAAAGTTGAGCTCCATTTTATAAACAGTCACAATTAACACAGATTGTCGTTATACAGCGGACAATGAGATGGGTTGAGGAGAACAGATTAATAACTTCACAGTGTGAGTTAAAATCTAGTGCACTGCAAAGACATACTCATACTGGTATTTGAGAGTCACACTGACATTTGGACATTTAGATATGATAATTAGTCGTGATGCACTGAAATGCTTTGATGCTCATTCAGAAGGTGGCGTGCAAAGGTTTAATCATCCACTGCATGTTGCTATTCAGAGGTGTTATAATGCAGTTTGATAATTACCAGCACTATATGATAACACATTAGCAGGTGTGCTTTCTAGCAAAAACACCTCCATTAAAGGTGCATCCTGAGATTTTTTCCCAGGGGTGGATTAAGTCCATTCTTAACTAATTATGTTTTTGCTGGTTTTCACAGAATACAATTACAGTCACCTTCAGATACTTGTGTGTGTGTGTGTGAGAGAGAGAGAGAGAGAGCGTGTGTACAGTAGTTGAGGCACATTTTAGTAGCTTTTACTTAGCTATTTCTAGTTTTAGTGAAGATATTTTTGTTGACATAATACAGTAGTGTGAAAAAGTAGTAAAATGCAGCCGGAGTCCATGACAATCCATGTTTTGCATCAAGGTAACAAAGCAGGTACATCTGAGACACCAGCAGGATCTAAAGAAGAAGATGAAAGAGATGAAAACAAGTTGAAAATACCTAGTTGGTGGAAACTTGTATCTTTATAAACTGTGTTCTTCTTGATATGATTATATCTTCTTCATAAGATAATTTACAAGATAATTTAGCTTAAGACATGAAATGTAGCCCTGGCATCTCAGAGTCAAAAATAGGAAAAGGCTCACATACTGTACAGTATAACATGGAATTATTCTACTGCTCTGTTTGTAATCATGCTTCACTTTCACTTCATACTTCAGCTCTCCCACAAGGTCAGACAAAGTGAGATCATCAGAGTGTACTGTATACTTATGAGCTTCCCTTTCTGCACAGCCAGGGGCTGCGTTCTGAGTTTTACTAGAGCAAGGTGTCTCAGGAAAATGAAGCTCCTATGCTTTTCTGCCTCTCAGTTGCATTGGATTAGTCAGTATGCGGTGAATCTGGCATTTGTCACTGACACAGTAAGAGCCTAGCTGAGTTAGCGAAGGAAAAAAAAAATGTTTTGGCGTCCCCCGGCCAACAGAACGGCAATTCATCTACAATCAGCTAGTGCAAAACCACCTCGGGATATTTTTTTTCCTTCTGTTTTTAATTTTAGTTCATAAACCTTCCGCTTCCTCTCCAGTCTGTTGCATACATAAAAATGACTTAAGATGAAAACACATGTATTTCATGACAGAAAGAGAAAAGAAGCCCAACAGCAGGGCTGAAGAATCAAACTTAATTTAAAAGTAAATATGTGTTTATATAGCTGTGAGTAAGTGGCCTTGCATGTTACAGAAGCTATGGCTGCCCTAATTGTGTTTGGTAATGTGTTTTTCAAGTGCTGTTATTGCTATTCATGGTATTCAAGCAGGAGCAAATGGCTCCTGCTGCCCATGAACACATAATTGAGGAGCCAGAGGACGAGTACGGCAGCAAGGAAATAAAACAGAGCTCGAAGAAAACAGCCAGAAAAATTACGGATAGAAAGCGAGAAGAATATGTTTGGAAAGTGTTCAACCACATGTCTCCAATTCATAATTAACTTTTTAGAGCCTTCACAAAGCTTCGGGCCTGAGGCTCGTGCCAGCAGAATTATTCCTTTTCACTGGCAGATGTGACTCTGTGGTGTTTCATTATGTTTATTTACATGTTTTCCCAGTGCCAGCCGCACATGTGGTAGTCTGAGGAAGCGCGTGTTTCCAAAGGATCGACAAGCACACACTTTGTCTGCAGGGGAGATACAACAGTCACAGATAGGGGAGCACTATGACTCAATGAATGGTAAATGGGTTGCGGCTTGCCTGGACATTAAAAACATATTATTTTCTTCATTTTTATTCCTGTTTTTTTTTTTCTGCATCTTACTTTAAAATGAATCTCTCAGCAAGTGGGAATGTTATCAGGCAGTCTGTTCTAATTTTAATCGCAGCCTCTAGGTCAGCGGGTATGTGACTATTAAAACCTTAATTGTGCAAATTAGACAATTGTGTGTCTCTCGGTGAGTCAGGAAATCATTGCCTACTATTCTTAGTAAATCATTGTCAGGGTGGTTGGTTAATAGTGTTGATTCATTGTGAGGTTTGCACGCAACACTTGATCTATGAAGAGAAAGTGGTGAGTCATGAACCAACAGCTTGGAAACACTTTTAGGAATTATATGAAATATATTACTTATTTTCACATAAAAAAAAGAGAAATTAAATCTTTCAAGTCCGGTGATGTCCCTCCTGTCCTGAGGGTCTCTGTTTTAACCACTGACCAGTGGATGCTGAGTAGTTGGCACATGGCCCTTGTTAATCCTTTCCCTATCTTTGTAATAAATTATGCATCAGAAAAAGCTTTTTCCACCTCAGTGAATGTGTCCCTTAATCCCTGGCTCCTAAAACCAGTTTAATCTGAACTAAGTCATTAAAACAGTAAAGGGATATCACAAAGGACTTTCAAGCCAATTGGCTTAACAGTAACGTGATTAGATCATTGATCTCTCAGCAAAGCCTTGGGCTTCCAGGTGCGAAATGACTATTTAATGAAATCAGAGAAATCTCGTTACTAGAAAATTACTGATCAAAGTTAAGACCAGGTGACTGGGGTGGCATTGGTATCCATGTATCTGGGCAAAGGTATTTATTCTCTAGATCCCCTCTTGACATTACCAAGAACGTATGGGGCTAGAATGAGAGATCGTGTTCCTAATCCTTTACCAGACACTATCCATACCTCCATGCATCTTCAGCAGAGATTGCTGCTTTGAGCTGTGATAGTGATCACCACTGAGCAACGCTCCACCCCCGAAAACACAAAAAAGAAGAGGCCTAATGTCATCACAGCCTGATTAATGAGAGTCCCCGCTTACACACACCTTTTAGTTGTGTTTATGTACTGGATAGATGTGTAAAAATTCTGAAAATTCCAAGAATCTGAACTAGACATGATAATAACTGAGATATACTGCATCCTACTGCAAATATACAGCATCTATAATGCATGCTTACGAGCACCTCACCTGAATTTAAAACAAGAAAAAAAAGAATCTAATATCGCATAGTGGATTACGATTGTCCTAACACGATCGCTAACAATAAATAATTATATCGCAGAAGACCTCTTTTCCAATTAATGAGATGAGATGAAATATCACTTAATTTCAAATTTAATTATGAGCCATAACATTTCCTTCATCGGACCGCCCGCTATTACTATGCAGTTTTCTGCCACTGATGAATTCGCTGTGTATTAAAAATATGAACATTTACAGTTCCCTGGACTGCACATGAAATTTCCCATGATGTGAGCATTCTGTGGGAGGTGGGAAAAAAAAAAAAAAAGCTACACACACACACACACACACACACACACACACAGCCAGGTCCTGACATACCCAGGATGGGCTACCATCAGGACTACGCAAGATAAAAAGGTTAATAAACACTGAGTAATGAAAATTAATGACACAAATCATACACAGTCCCTGACACACTTTTGCCTGTTTAATTGCAATGGCTGAGAAGCACTCATTTTAATTACCTATATTGCAGCATTGATGTCCTTCAGTGTCAAGCTCCAGTGTCAAGTTCTGTCTGTGCATATCACTACTGATGAACATTTAAAGCTATTATCATAACCATGACAAAGGTATTGACTTCTATCCTCAGATGAGTTTTGCTTATGCAATAAGAACTGTCATTAATTGGGGTAATGAAGCCTGCATACTGCCTTCCACTGTCATTTTTTGTCTCAATCATATAGTGATGATTTTGCATTAAGAGGATGGGCTGGAGTCCTGGCTGAGGGTATGAGTAATGTATGCTTGACATTTAGCTCCACTTTATAAAGCAGTTCACCAGCTTTTTTATAAACTTGGTTCAAGCGTTTAACATGGGCGGCTCATCTTTTTCTTGGTCTTGCTCATGTACCAGTGTGTAAAAGCTTTTGCACACACACACACACACACACACACACACCTTATTCAAGGTTACGATGTGTCAATCAGAGATCAATAAAACTGACAGATGTCATTTAAAATTCATTAGCAGCCACAGCATAATTGAAAACAGGTTAATTTAGTACAAGTAATTTTGTTGGACTTCCACGACTGTCTTGAGTTAAGGAATATGTGAAAATGCATAAATTGCAACTTCCTAATGTAAGACTTTGTTGTAAAATTTCAAAAAGACAAAGGAAAAAAAGCACAGGAGGACTGCTGCTGGCTACACTTTAGTGATGAATTTTGAGTAATCACACAGCATTTCCCTAATTAATTATAATTAATCATGTTCAAGTTTTCAGAGGTGTAGTCAGTGATAATATTGTCTGGCTGATGTATTGCACATATGAAACCCAGCCTGTGTGTGTGTGTGTGTGTGCGTGTGTGTGTGTGTGTGTGCTTCATTGAATGTTTTCTCCTCATTTGACTCCCCAGATGGAACTTCATTTTAATTGACAGTTGCCCACATCCATTCGTCAAGATGACAAGCTTAGGGAGGGGGGATGCTGAGGCGCACCCTGAATGTACTCAGTGAGGTATATAGGTGGAAGTGTTTTATTTGTGTGTTTCCGTCTATCTTTTAATGTGCTTGTATGTCTTTCTCAAGGCTTTTTGACGGGCTCCAGATAGGTCAATCTTGGCATCAAACCACAGCATTCTGTGTTTCTTGGAGTGTGTACGTGGGTCCGTGCACTTGTTTGTGCGTGCAGGGTGCATAGTCTGCCGATCCATTGATCTTAAGCTTTTGCTGTGAAGTCTGGCCTTTGTCTGCCAGCTCTACCTCTCTTGCCGTCTTTCCTTTTGTCATTCCCTGACACATGGCTCTGACAGATCCTGAGTGTTGCACCGGTGGGAAAATAACACATATCTCTGACCTCTTGAACTCTTTCTCCTCTGAAAGCCCTAGAGAAAGGATGCTTTAGCTGCCCACGCCTCTCTAAATGTCTACCAAGGGAGATGGCTATTGAGACAAGAGGGGGTGTAGAGACATTTCAAGACAGGTATAGATCTTCAGCTGGTGTCAGGTATAGGTATCCTGCAAAAGAGCCAAAGATTTATGGCATGTGCAGTTCATGTATTGTGCGTGGACTGCAGAGAGACCAGAAAAATAGACGGTGTTGTCAGCAGTTCTCTGCCTGGTGTTTCCTATGAGCTCTGTTCAGTGTTAAATCACAGACTGTATACAAAGCTGGTCAGTTCTTTACCGGGCTGCTGCTTTCAGTGTTTACTAAATCATGCTTAAGCTCCCAAATCAAATTGATGTGCAGAACACCTTTATTATGTGTACAAGCCAACACCAAGAGACTGAGTTAAATGGAAATGCTTACTTAACATAAATGCCCTGCAATGATGGGATGTCAAATATGAGGCTCTCGTGAGGCCCACTCAGTTTTCTGCTCACACAGCATGCGACAAATAGCCGTAAACACTCTACACCGGGCGATTCGAAAGCTGAAAGGGGGTTTGTGGGGGAACTCGGGGCAGGGGGGTTATGAACGGTCACATAATGTTGTCTTTGGATCAGCCCAAAGAAGCAATGTCACAGATCATTCATGGAGTCAGTGTTGTATACATTAGGGAGGAAGGGGAGGGGATTGGTGGAGGCCTCTCCACAGCAACAGAGTACAGCCTATGGAAAATGGCCCAGCTACCTAGCCAAGACGGTGATGTCATCAGAGTGTAACATGCATTTCCACACACTGTCTCCTCTACCACATGTGTGTGTGTCTTCTCCAGCATAAATGTGTGTATATTTCAGCTGGGAATGAAATTAACACACACACACACACACACACACACACACACAAAATGCTGCATCCCCTTCAGGCCATTCTCAGCTGTAGCACAGAGGGATGTTACTTCTTGAATGATTCTCTCACGTATATTGAATGAACTGCACAACAAGCTCATGTTCATGGGTGATTTATCTTGCGCAGGTGCAATAATGTCAATATATTGATTAATCAAGCAGTGATTGAGGACCATGTGCTTTACTGATGATTAATATTGATAACTACGTGCCACCCACTTGACAATACAGATTTAATCACACCTTTCCTTCAAAATACAAGGTGTGTGTGTGTGTATGTGTGTGTTTTACAATGTCTTACCATGTGTAACTGGTGACCTAAGGGATTACACCCTCCCTCCCACACATACACACACGCGCACACACACACACACACACACACACATGCACACACACCAGAGTACTTGCAAAAGTGTATTGTATCACTTTGGGCAGCCTCTTAAAGAAGTTTGAAAATGTGTAGTGTGTGTGTAGCTTGCTCTTTATTCCCTGCTTTATAATCCTCTTTGGTTGCACAATGGTGCCTCATTCAACAATGGTAAAAGCACTGAAAAGGGACAACTGCAAGCGTGGCCACAATGTCTCGGCACTGATTTCATGCACAGGAAGAAAAACACAGACAGCATGTGTGCAGATGTACGTGCCTGCATATTATTAAGAACGGTGTGGACATGCCGGTCTGCAGGAGGTCATTATGCTATCTGCTGCTTCCTTTGTACGTAAGAGAAAAATATATACTTGTCAACCTACTCGTAATGTGTTAATCTAGTGTGAAGCAGGGTCTGAATGGCAGCGT